>JAPMOR010020965.1:389344-403371 GCA_026543865.1 Argiope aurantia
GTGTGTGTGTGTGTGCGTGCGTGCATGCGTGCGTGCGTGTGTGTGTTGATATTATTTTAATTCTAATTTCAATTTAATTAATTTCCTAGATTTTATATTAATTTAGCCCATCTTAACTTCATTCTAAATTATTCTCTTATTTCGTGATAAAATTCCACTTTCGGTTTAACTAATCCCTTTGTAAAAATAATGCGCCATCAGTATTACGTATCAAATGAAAGTGAAATTTTTGCCCTTATCAGAGGTCAAATCATGCATTCCATCAGCGCGTGGCCGGAAATCCTATCTTATATAAAACTAGTGATCATTTCTTTCGTTCCTTTTTGCCTTCTTTCTTACTTCTGCTTCTGTGCCGCACTGCGTCTGCTTGTAAATAAATTACTTTCCCGAGATGGATATTAAAGAGAGAATAAAACGAAATTAAAAATAGAAAGTCTCGTCTATGTCTTCAACTTGCATTCTGCTTCAAACAAAATATGTTACAATATACATATAATTTTTAAATCTAAATTAAACTCTAATTAATTCCGAAAGTTTTATCTTAATTTAGCCCATATTAACTTCATTCTAAAATGTTCTCTTATTTCTTGTACCAAATCCGTTAATGCTACAGAAACTCTGTGAAATACTTAAATCAACTGTTCCCAAGAGTGAAGGGATAAAAAATTGTCAAGCTAAACGAATTCTTTTTAAACGATGCCTAGATTTCCCTATCCGAAATCAATACTTGTACAGAAATCCCTATCAAAATCTCATGGTATATAAGGAGCGGGAATAAATATTTTAGTCCTTTTTTCCGCTTTCTTCTGCTCTTGTGCCGCTCTGTGAACGGACGTATTTTGTCCGTATTTTTTTATGTCCGCGTATTTTGTCTTTATCTCATTCCTTCCTGGATGGAATAAAGCGAACTTTCAAAATTAAAAAAGTGTCTTCTCTCTTCGGCCACGAAACTGCTCAAAAATATATTTAAAGTCTATCTAAATATCAAAGTCTAATTATCTAATAATCTAGTCTCATTTAATCTAAATCTAGCATTCTCATTATTAAAGTCAATAAAATTTTATAAACGAGTTGTAACATCTTGTAAAAATTACTTTTGAGATTTATTCTCAGTTAGCATAAAATATTAACACAGTCCCAAATGCACGGCATAAAAATAAATAATAACTAAAACGACGTACATAGATAAATCGCCTTCAGTACTTCTGTTAAATTCATGACAGTTTCATTTTTGTTGATATTGCACGCTGACTGCATGTAACATGTAAATACTTTGATAATATATACGAATGAAGAATGGACGGATATGCTTGAAACTATCACATGGTTTTCCTCAGCCGGTACCAACTTAATTTTTTATCTTGGAATATATGAAGCAAACATGGAATGTTCTCTTTTTACTGTCTTTGAATGCTAGCAATCATCTTCTTTTTATACCAGCTAAATAGATTGCAAAAGTTGGCTTAAGGCAAATATTGTTTGTCTGGATGAGTACTCCATTCCAATATTTTCTTGTGGACTATGTTATCATAAATAGTTTATATTTTCACATAGGATATATAACATATCCTGTATAAAAATATAATCACTTGAGAAAGAGGTCGTTCGTCTTCTATGTAGACGAAAAGATCCTTATAAGTAAGCTGACTTTCTTTCTCTCGTAGGTGCAATAGTGATAATGGAATTGTGTCGGCTATATCCGTACTTAACCCATGAAGAAGTAATACATGATCAAATGATGTGTGTATGTAACTGACTATAGAGTTATTACTAATGATATTCCGTTCATTCAGATATGCCGTAAGAATAGTCTGATTCAGGATGGAGGGATAATTTCTTTGTGGATATATTAAGCTATAGCAAATTCAAAAAAGTTTAACTTATATTTGTATTTACAAAATTAGTATTTAATGAAAAAAAATTTGAGGTATCTAAAATTTAATTATGCTATTGTGATTGATGCATATGAATATAAGTTGAATGGATTTCTTGACTCATATATATTGTTTTGTATAATATATACAAAATTTCTCGCAATCATAGTTTAAAACATAATAATTCATAACCATTTTGTCCAAAATATTTTTAGTGAAAAATTTAATGATTTTCCAAAAGAACATTGATAGTTAATGTCTTATAATAAAATTTCGTCTAAATCATTTAGAAATATCATGTCCAAAATTTATGCTGTGTTTGTGACTGAGATGTGCGAATAAGATTACCTAATGATAATTACCACATAGAGAATCATAATTCTTGTTTTCCAACAAATATTCCTTCTTTGTGTGCAAAATGTCCTGATACAATGACTTATCCAATACAAAACAAATTTAATAATATATATGCATATTCCATGAAATAAAATAAATTTAAATAAAAAAAAATCATATCTTCTAATTTAATGGAATAATCTGATTTTAACATGACAAACAATGAAGAAAAATTTCATTTACAAGATAAAATTATATATTTTTCAGTGATGTGCTAGTTATTAACAAGTAAATATTATCTGAGAAATTATTATAATAAATATTTAAATAGTTGTGAGAAGACATTGCGAAATTATCTGCCGGTCGAAACACTTAAGAAAACGATCATGGGAGGTGAAATTTTATGAATTTTTCTCTAATATCAAAGGAAAATTAGAGTTTGAATGCATTATATTGATGCTAATTTTTTAATCGTGAGTTCAATATTTTTGTCATTTTTAATTACAACATTTTTTTATTAAAAGTTAGAATGCTTTGATATTGACTACAGATTTTGGAAGTAGCCTTTCTATTAGAATTCTAATTTATTCCTCTTTTATAATAAAACTGTTTAAACTCTTAGAATGTTCACAAACGAAGAAGTCTTTCCGGGAAATAGTCCACTTATTACAGATTCCGAACTCTTCATAATTTCCTTTTTACGTTTTCGAATAAAAGGAATAAATTTATTTCATCTGTAAGAAATAGTGAAGATATATGCGATTAACAACTCGTTATTGTATCCTCATCCTTTTATATTACGAAATTCTTTATATTGTTTTCAACTTCTAAGTTAAGCTTTTTTAGTTTTAATGAAAATTATCCCTGATTCTTTTTGTTCTGCCTAATCGATTCAATTCTTTAGAGTACCATTTGCTTTTTTTCCGCTTCTAATGCGAAGTTGCAGTGACTGAAAACAAATAATGAACATATTCCGTTTCAGAATCTTACTCGTAATGTGAAAAGCACGTTAAAAGAAACAATTCCTTCCATAGGAATCCATGTATAATGCCATCTATTCCGAAAAAAATCATTGAAAATTATATTATTAACACTACTCCGTTCTTTCTTTCACAAGAAAATTGTCTAGAAACACTTGTATTTGGCTACTCTTCAAAATTTGACAATAATGAGGCTCCTCAGCATCGTTAAATAAATTTATAGCAAGCATAGCTACTTATTCATCAGAGTGATGCTTCTCAACATACGATCCAATATTTTGTCATTGTTTCTACAACTCTCTTATTTCATTTTAAAGTTTTTGTTCTGTTGAAGTTATTATTTTTTCTCATTGATCAATTCTCCTTCGCAGTTCATTGCTGCGACACATAATCCAAATGCATTGGCTCATCAAAAGTTCTGGCTAATGTTCTTCCACCGACTTATCGAAGTCGTTTTTATCTACATGCCGCCTCATAATCTTTGCTAAAGACAATATCTCATTGATAAAAGCTCCATATGTACTTGGCCAAATCCTTGAAATCGCGTTCGGCAACGGTATCCGACCACAATATCTTTGACATAGATATATGGCTTCTTTAGAAACAAGCGCTCAGTACTTACTGATGCATACTGGTTGAGCTTGGGACATCACAGTGTCTTCTCACCACTCTTTCTATAAAACATCGCTCGTTAAGAGAGTCACTTTTGTATATTTTATTTTGCTTGTTATGTGAATCATTCGTTATGGAGTCACTTTTGCATATTTTGTTTTGCTTGTTATGTGAATCATTCGTCATGCGAGTCACTTCTGTATTTTCGTTTTCCTTGTTATGTGAACCATTCGTCATGGGAGTCACTTTTGTATATTTCGTTTTGCTTGTTATGTGAACCATTCGTCATGCGAGTACTTTTATATATTTCGTTTTGCTTGTTATGTGAACCATTCGTCATGCGAGTCACTTTTATATATTTCGTTTTGCTTGTTATGTGAACCATTCGTCATGCGAGTCACTTTTGTATATATCGATTTGCTTGTTATGTGAATCATTCGACATGCGAGTCACTTGTGTATATTTTGTTTTGCTTGTTATGTGGCTCATTCGTCATGCGAGTCAGTTTTGTATATTTCTTTTTGCTTGTTATGGGAATCATTCGACAT
The DNA here is from genome assembly GCA_026543865.1 of Argiope aurantia. Lineage (NCBI taxonomy): Eukaryota > Metazoa > Arthropoda > Arachnida > Araneae > Araneidae > Argiope > Argiope aurantia. The sequence goes on from JAPMOR010020965.1 coordinate 393,695, forward strand.
GCGAGTCACTTTTGTATATTTTGTTTTGCTTGTTATGCGGCTCATTCGTCATGCGAGTAACTTTTGTATATTTCGTTTTGCTTGTAATGTGAATCATTCGTCATGCGAGTCACTTTTGTATATTTTGTTTCGCTTGTTATTATCTCATTCGTCATGCGAGTCACTTTTGTATATTTCGTTTTACTTGTTATGTGAATCATTCGTCATGCGAGTCACTTTTATATATTTCGTTTTGCTTGTTATGTGAATTATTCGTCATGCGAGTGCACTTTAAGCAAGGTTCAATTGTAATGAGATCTTTGGGATTTTATTTATATCTAGTCTGTAAATGACAGGTTTTTTATTTTCTTTCTTTGTATTTCAAATTAAAGAGGGGGAAAATTCAATTTCTTTTGGGATATTTCTCGTTTAATTATACTTTGAGATTGTTGCTTGATTGCTAAGAAAAGATTTTTGAGATTTTTCTTTGTTTCGGAAACTATCAATTAAGAAGGCCTCATTTTAGAGTAAAATATTGCTTTTTAAAAAATGGGAAACTAATATAATACCTGATTATGCTGTTATTGGATATTCAATGCTTTCAAGAAGTTAGAAGGAGAGAAACATTTCAGTCATTTTCAAAAGTTCCAGGTGTTGGAAAAATTTGAACTTTCAAACGTAGTAGGAAAGACATCTTTAATACAGCAAATTGGTTCCCGCCATTTCAACGAGAGTGATTATTGTTGGAAATTGAAAGTTAAATTGATTGGTATTCTGCGAGCGGCGCTGGCATTCCGCTAAATACCAAGCCTCTAATTAGTCGTCAGATAAGAGTGCCTCACCATCAGTAGAAGGAACGACAGATATCTCTCAACTTTCAAAAACATACTTTGAAAAGTCTGAATAGATTTTCTGTGTCGAAATAGAAATTTCAGAATAACATTCTACTTATACAAAAATTTCTTATCTAACAAATATATCTAAAAGAAATTTCAGTTCTACATTTTTGTGTTGAACTCAGTTTGTTTAACAAAAACGAGAAAATCAGATTGTTTCGCTGAAAAAAGAAATAGAACATTTAAAATTATCAAATATTTCAATGGAAGGCTATGCAAATAATATCAGATTATTAATTCAGCAGAAAATTTCAAAAGTATCAGTAGTATTTTTAAAAAAAAATTAATTCCTTATAATCAATTAAAATGCTTATTGGCAGAGAAAATGAATGGAAAACGGACAAAATCTGAAAAATGTAAAGGTATTTCCTTAAAAAATTTTCCCAGAAGACAAAAAGTTTTAAGAGATACTCTCGAATTCACTGTATAATGTGTTTCAACTTTGAAAAAATGAATAAAAAATTCATTTAAATGTCCACCAGATATGATTTACCAGCATTCACTCTTTCAAGCATGATAGTTTATCCTTTAAATCACTTATTGCAAAGTATTTATTGCTTATAGGTCCAGTTTTTACGCTTTTTTTTTAACAAAGAAAGCATATTTTTAGTTTTAAATATAATTTCTTTAAGTACTTTTAAATCAATAAAAGGATTAATTAAAAATATTATTTTTATATAAGTAATTCAATAAATGAACTACCAAGCTTGAAAGAATTAACGGAAACATGTGTTTCTAAATTTTCTTCTTGTAACGGATCTGTGTCCTTTATTTTGATGAAATGAAATTGATAAAATAATTCTGAATAATTAGGATAATACCTTATTCGAATGCGTAAGTTTGAAAATTCAGATTTAAAATCTATTTTATAGCACGATTTTTTTTGGCTTATGTGGCAAAATGGTTAAACACAATATTTAGCACAAAGAAAATTAAAAAAAGGCAGCAAAAGAAAGGTGAAATGGAATGCATCACATTGTCCCCTGAAATGTGCTTATATTTTTGTTCTAATCAAAGATACATTTCGGTTTGTTAAATGCTATTCTGTGTAGTATAAAATAGCCATTTTTAAAACCACTTATATATGGTATGAATACTCATTATCACATTGATCGGAGGTTTTGAAATTATATAAGTATGTAAGAAAAAATTAAAATTATATGAATATGTATGTAAATATGTGTATGAAAATGCAATATGTAAATATGCGTATGGAAATTTCATATGTGTATGATATTTCCGTGTATATATAATTGAAAACTATTCGATGAAAACAAATATGTAAAAACGGTTATTTTGTTTCATGCTTATTCAAAATTATAAATTAGTTTTAAAAAGGACTTCAAAAAAAATGACTGCTTTCAATTTTAGTTAAATGAAGCAAGTGAAACACTATTATTTAAAAATTATTGTATATTTGTATGTATACTATTATTTATTATTATATTTTATAATCTCCTTTTATAATTAGTATATTTTATTAATCACATGCCAAAATGTGCGTAATCATTCTGTTCCTTGGTAATAACCCACTGTTTAAACTAGAGATAGTTTTACTGTTAAAACTTAGAGCCTAGAGGCCAAATTATTTTGACATAGAGATCAATAAGAAAGCTAAATTATTGAGTTTGATTCAAATTTTCCATTTAACATTCCATTTTTTGTATCGTTTTCGTGACTCTTTAACAACAATTGAACAAAAAAAAACTCATTTCCTTAGAAAATGTTTTTCTGCTACCTAAAAGAGCTTTCAAAAGATTCATTTATTTCGTAACGTAACGTTGGAACGAAGAACCAAACTCCCATTCTGACGTCATCAGTGCATTGTTCTCTGAAAGTCTAATCTTATCACTTTTAATTAACTTCAGTTTAAACTAAAGAATAATAGCAAAACGACTACAATTATGTTATGTCAAACAAACAAAAAATGTATTAATTTTCAAACGATAATTTTCTATAAATCAATATGAATTTGATTATAAATGAAATAATAAATATTTTTAGTTATTTAGTTACTTTTTACAATAAAAAAATATTTGCGATTGACAATAAGCATAAATTTTAGATATTAATAATTCACTGATTGACAGTTATTAATTTCAAGTAATAAGACTTTCGTCTCATATTTAAAAAGAAAATATTTTAACTTAAGAATTAATATTTATTTCAGTTATAACTAATTTAAAAAACATTTTAATTCACCATGTATTAGCTGGATTAATATTCTAATTTCATGTTTTTTCAACCTTTCTTTTTCATGAATCAGTTAAAATGAATTTGTCATAATAGAAATAAATTTAAAAACAATCAATTCCTTCTTATGCCGTTTACATTTCACATCAAATTATATATTCTAACTACAATAATTGTAATTAAATCTTTTAATATTATTCTTTAAACAAATTTCTTAATCAAATATATTTACCGAAATCAATAATAAATTTGTACATCAGTTGTAATAAAATTTACTTTAATCTTACATTTAAATCAGAATTCAATTACCATAAACTGTTTTCGTTATTTTAATTATCATGTTTCAATTAAATCATTGTAGATCGGATGTCACTGATTAAATCTATGTGTTAATATCAGAGCAAACGAAAGATTTGGTTCAAATCTATTAAATTTTTTCATTGTCTCAAATGAGAAAAAGAAACAGTCGAATTCCTTTCGCTAATGAAGACAAAATCGTCTGCTATTGAATGATCGAAGCTCGCGGGAGAATGTTTCACCGCCTCGAATGTCTCGAAAATCTCTGAAGATGAAAATCGTTTCTTATTGGATGAATGATCAATAGTCGGTATCCATGGTTACCTTCGGTTGTAGTGATGGACCACTAACAATTCTAAGATGTTTCGTTGAAGAAAAAAAATGAATTATTTTCCTTTTTACGAGGAATAACATTTCTAAACGAGGCATCGAAAAGTCGTTTGCTGGAATTGCGCCATCTAGTGCAGTTTTTTTATTTGTGTTTCAGAGCTATTTTTTTTTCAATGTTTGTGAAAGTTAAATCACTAAATATCAACAAAAAGTCTAAAGTTGGTGTCAGAAAGGGTTCTATTAAAAGCGAATCAAGGGTAAAATCCCTACCTCCTTTTTTTCCCATTTACAATATTGAAAAATCAAGCTATCATTCAGAAAATCTAAATAATCAATGAATCGATTATTTATCGACGTGAATATTTACTTAATTGGATTTAATAAGTCACGTTTGATGTTTTAATACTAATTATAAAAAGTTTAACTGAATCAGTGCCATAAAAAAGGAAAGAAATCCAAAAATAGTTTACCAGGAGAAATTTAAAAAAAAATTCTTATTTAATATTTTTGTGACTAACTTCTAGATTAGTTTCTTTACCTTAGCGGGGTTTTTTTCATGGAATTAAAAATGAATCATATATGATAAAACATTAAAAAAAAGTATAAGCATAATAAAAAAAATCAATCTTTTAGCGATATTTATCCTCTTGTAAGTGTTGTTTTTCACATTTATATCACGTAAATGAAAAATGCAATTGACGAAAATCTCATAATAAACTTTCAATATCATCTAAAAAGCTTATCAAATTTATATTATTGCAATTTCTGCTTTATTTTGCTGCCCCTTTAATATCCATAGCGGATTATTTAGTATACCATTAATTTTAGAATGTATTAAAAAATTAGCTAAAACACATCTGGCCACGGATCTGTTTTATTGATTTATGCGATAGCTCGAGTGACGGATTAAACATAAAGTAGTGTAAACAAACTACCGATTATAAATTTCATTAAAAAGTGACAAATGACCGTAAAATGTGCACCCTTTGAATATTTCAGATCAATACTAATGTTCTAACATTTTATTAAAAATATTTCAAGGTTTTTTTCCCCCAAAGTTTTTTTTGGAGTAATATGAATTATTGAATATGGTATATTTGAATGCTTTGACATTTGTCAACACAAACTTGCATTTTATACTCATTGCAAAACGTAGGGTAACTTAAAACAATTTTTGTTTATGTTTTTATTGATTCGCAAATTGTTAACGCTTTCATTAAAACAATTCTTGTGATGGAAATGACATGCAATATGAAGGATTACGTCGTTGATTTTGCACATCAACATTAGAAATTGTAAGATAAAATATAATATTCAATCTAAGGTCACCAATTTTCACTCGTAACTATGATAAAAAAATTAGTAATCTTGTTAAAGCTAAGGACTTTTAAAATGTCCCTGAAATTATTTGCGTATTTCCATGTGATTGTCGTTCCAAGCAGCATCTACGATTTGCATTAATTGCTTTTTGAATTTTAGGGTAGGCACATACCTTAGGGAAGGTAATTGATTCATACAATAAAAAAACAAGTATATATTATAAACCAGACATTTAGAAATCAAATGGAAAATTTGAAATGAACTACCAAATATTTAAAATCGGAATCTAAAGATTTCTGTAATTTCTTATGATATAAATGTAGAAATTTTACGACCATTCATCTTCCATCCTTAACTGATTTGCCAGACAGAGTTGTAGCAACATGGCGTATCTGCAACAACATATTTACGAGTCAAATTACTTTCCAACCCTGAAGCATTTTAGAGCTGGGAAGTAATTTCCTCCGATGCGGCGACACCTCTTGATTTATGGAGCTGATAAGACAGACTCTAACAATCATGGGACGATCGTAAAAATCCTTTGCTGATTTTTTTTTCTGTAAGAACTTGACCTAGAAACTGGATAGACGAAGGGTGAAAATAGAAAACGATCATTAAAGACTTACGGCAATATATTTAAAAGTTCAAACGTGCAACAAGAGGAATACGCTAGGATGAGTTTTAATGGCAATATCCTTTGGAAATAAGATAGTTAATAATATTGATTCGTAAACTTATTTAAGATTTCGTTTAAAAAATTACTTTGACAAATTAAGAGGCCACTTTTGTATTTTCTCATATACAAGTTATTCAAAAGGAATGTATTCAATCGTCAAAAAATTTGATTTCGAAAATTTGAAATGATGATATATTTGATGTCTTGATGAATCTTCATATTTTAGATCTTCTTGAGTTCGAACTTGTCCTTCCGGATCTCTAATATTACGCCTATCTTTCTCTCTCTCTCTCTCTCTGTTTATCTGTGAACACGATTAGTCAAATGTGCAGTGAACTAAGAGGATTAAATTTAGTTTAAGGTTTTAATACCTCAGTTTAAGCTTTCTTTTTGAATTTTAGTGAAATCCGCTGAAATGAGGGGGATTTTTTGGTACTTGTCAGTACATCGTTGTAACGCCAAAAAATTTTCTCCAATTTTGCGATTTCAATCGTTTAAACTATATAGCAAGTCATTCGCTGATTCAAAATTTTTCATTATAAATTATAATACACTTGAATATATTTTTATAATTTGGCGAAATGTTTTTCTTGGCGTTTTTTTGGCCGCTTTTCAAACCGAATTGTATCGGGTTTTATTTATTTTTGCCCTCGAACATTTGAACACGATTATTCAAAAAAGCAAAGAAGAACTGCGTGGAAGAAATTTGGTACATAATGTATCTTTAATAATATAGTTATATACAATTCGTAATCAAATATGTCAATCAAGTGATTGATTGTCAGCTTTTTTGTAAGTTATGTAAAGGCACCTGCTCAAGTACGTGAACGCAATTGCTCTTGGTGACTGATATAAATGAAACGCCATTTTGTAACTGAAATTGGAACTATGCATTGAAATTTGAACTCGATCGGTAGAAAGAAAAGCATGAAAATTCGAAAATTCACATACGGTTTTCTTGCCGTCGATGCTGCGTAACACATACTATTCAGAATCCCGAGTTTAGAGCCTTTGGATGATTTTATTATGTAAAGAGTTGTTGTGCAGTAAGTTGAAAATATTTCAAGAATTCTTCTGTAAAGCTTTGTCATTTACACCCAACTCGAAAACTACATTTTCTTTAAATTGCTTTTTTTTCCATCTTGGAACGTTGCATTTTATTTTAATTTTGTTTATTGATTAGTTATATGATTAATTCAAAAGGGTTAACAAGCTTATTGCTAAATATAAAATATTTGCTTTTTCGTTTTTCTTCTCATACCTATATTTGTAAAATAAATGCCTCCAGACGCATGCGCAAAAGCTCGGAGCTTTTCTATAATGGACAGTAATATATATACTGAATGGCAATATGATGAAATCAGACTATGCTGCAGGAAAGAGATTTGCCACTATCATGAAGGATTTGAAACCACACTTAATGCTTCTATCTCATGTTACATTCAAGTAATGCAGTCTTTTATAAGGTATAGCGGAAAAAATGAAATTATATTGTCTAAGTATATATTAGAAAATCGAAAAGAAAATACTTCCGTAAGCTATATCTTTATATTGTCATTTTTATAGCAAATTACTATATACCAAAGTTACTAAAAGAGTTTATAGATGAAATACATTGCATACATTCACTACATCTGCTCTTAAATTAGTGCAGTAAGATTAATTTTTTCATGAAATGTCATGAAATCATGTATATATTTAAAAAAACTCATACCACATTATTTGTTCAAAAGTTTAATGTGATTTGGGAATACGATATTTTGATGAACGAATATTTATGATGCACGAATTAAACTAAAAACCAGTTTTCTAAAATCTTTTGCTAATTATATACATACAAATGAAGAAACATTGTCTTTTATTAACTTCATGAAGGTGTGTTTCTTTGTTTTGATTATTTAGCTATAACATTAGAATATCCATGGTAATTTAATTATGCGCTACAATCTTAGGTAAACCATCTTTAAAATGCGATATAATTTTATTATTATTGCAAACGCTATTGCTATTATAAACCATCGAATATCCAAAATACATACTTTCAAAATACTTCCAAAATTTTACCCAGTACTGTATATAATAAATGCCCTTATTATGAATACTTCTTTATTCTAAAACTCAAGAATTTTTACTGATAATTATTTGCAAGTTTCTACTGCTTGATTATTCTTAAGTTTTTATTCAACATACAAACAACGAATTACCATCTACATATTAATTTTGAAAAGACATTCAAAAATAAAAATTTGGGAAAAAAGAATTATCCTAATGTATCAAGGAATTTCTAAAAAATGGTTACAAAGTTATCTAATTAAAATGAGTCCTGCTTGCTGAAATCGATGCGCAGAGAGACAGAACAATTAAATCTAGGTCATTAGTCTTGGAGTTTAATCCACGGATGAAAATGCTTATTTTGGTAAACGAATCACTGTCGCTGGAAAGAAGGGTGAAAATTATTTGTTGAAGTTTCAGGAACACGGCTGCAGGGAACAAACACTTAATTGCTCTCAATGATTAATAGTCCTGTCAGAAGCCCGAACGAATGTTGCCATCATGTGCTCGCTTATTCTGAGATTTAATGGAAACCGAAACAGTTCACGCAAACAAGATAATTAATAAGATTACTTTATTTCAGTTAGCAGATAAACGTCAATCAGATTCTGCTTTTGTTGAAAACTGAAATGAAGAGAACATTTCGGAAACGTTTGGGATTTGTCTTTAAATGTCACCAAACTTGTACGTATGCTCATAACCATTAATTATGGCCTATAAAATGAGAAAAAAATATACCTACCCAGTTTGTTTAGTTATATAACATTGCTAATAATAAATATGATTGGGCATCCGCTGAGACTTTTCAGATCAGAATGTTATACAATTAAGAATTATCTACTTTCGCGCAAACAATGGTTCACCGTTTTGGAATATGCAATCAGGAACAATGTTTAGAAGTTTTAGTTAAAATAAAATTAACAGAATATAAATGTTTTCTAGATTAACTTCCGAAAATATTTAGCCAAACTTCCAAAACCTTTTAATCCATCTTCAAATTCAAAGCATTCTTTTCGGCGATACAAATTTAATTGTTACGCACATTTGCCCTTAACATTAGCAATGTTTTGAAAATATTTTCATTATTTGCATCAATGCTTTTTATTGCTGTAATGAACGTCCAACTTATTTTTTTGTTTTATTATAGTTTTCAGCTTTAATTTTCTCCTCCATTATTTAAAAATGATTTGTTTAGGTTATTACAATAAACTTCTGAAGTGAATTTGCTAGAAAATTCTAATTTTCCTCTTTTGTGCACGCAATTATTTAACTATTAAATTCCGTTATTAAAATATATGAAATCATAGAAAACGATTATGATTTGTATAAAATAATATATCAATTTAATTCTATAAAATTTTAACTTTTATAAATCCGAGAGTATCTGCTGGAGTTTCAATACTTAATTTCTTAAAGTTTGAAGTCAAATATTCTAAATTGGAAAAATGATTTAAAAATCATGAAAAAATGTCTTCTATTCTTTCAGATAGCTATTATCTTGCTAAAATGAATCTAAATTTTTGAATCTCTTTCCTGAAAGGAATATTTATGATGTACGAATTAAACTAATAATAAATTATAAAAAAGAAGTGAAATTTGAGATATTTGTCCATTTTAATAATGTAAACATTAGGTACTCAGCAAAGGATCGAATTACAAAAGAATATTCGGTAAGTATGCTCATGTACTTATATCTTTTTGAAAATTTCCGGGTTTATTTTGCGAATTTGAGATTACACCAAGTTCACTAAGATAATGAGTTTACTTGATGATTTTTATATTATAAAAACATTGCCAACACTAAGTTAGCAATCGCCAAGTAGGTAATAGTTTCCCTTCTTTAGAAATTATCGTGAAACCTATAAAAACTAAAAATAACGTTGTGTTTACATTTATATATATATATATATATTTGTGTGTGTGTGTGTGTGTGT
>JAPMOR010020965.1:403820-422433 GCA_026543865.1 Argiope aurantia
ATATATATATATATATATATATATATATATATATATATATATATATATATATATATATATATATTAATTAAGAATCATGATCTAAAATCACAAATCAGAAAACGGAATAAGTTTGAAATTTGATATTTTGTCTTTACAACAAAACTATGAAGTTATATAAAACTTTTAACTTTGCAAGAACGTGGAAAATCATTATCTAAAAAATACTAAATTCTCATGATTATACAATGAGCATATACATATCTAACGCACTATATAAAGACATAGAGAAAAATGTAAAAACAGAGAATTCTGTTAATTTAGTAATTATTAAAAAGTGTATATAAGCAATGGATGCCACATTTACTTCAGTTATAACGTGCTTTGATTTCTTGTATTAAAAAAATCATGATAGAGCTGGCAAATTATTGTTACTGAACAAAACTGCTAAGTCTGTAAAATCTAAAAAGGATAAAATCGTATTGTTATCCTTTTTCGGCAAAAAAATAAAAAATAATAAAAATAAAAAATGGTATTTTCAGTAGATAATTATATACAATCTTGGTGTTTCCAACCTATTTTCTGCTTTCAAAAGGATTACAAAGGAAATGGGAAAAAATAGCATTTGTTCTTCTTATAAATAAATCTGATGTCTTTATGTTTCATGTTTTTTACTTTCTGTTATCAAACCATATCTTAAAGATATAGGTCATTAGTCATTTAATATCAAATAAACATAAGTCGCTTTTTCCATTCCAACGGAAGACATTTTCATTTCCCAGGAAATCTATTTTATCTTCATTTTAAATGTATTCTTATCTTTCATCTAGATTATACTTATTTGATAAAACAAGGGAAAATTGATCGTAATAAAGGTTTTTCGACTTTTATATCGAGTTAGCAACAATTTATGGTAACTACATCTATGAATTAGACTTTGAAAATATCGGACCACAAAAATGTCTAAAAAAAGCACAGTTTCAGTTACTATCTTTTTAAATCCGCAATTTGACAAATAATTGCTACAAAATTGAAAGCATACAGATAATTTCTACAAAAAAATTATAACATTATTAACAAATCGCCATAATTAAGGGACAAAAGCATAATGCAAAAGATTTAACTCTTCAAGTCCTAATAAGACATATATATTTCACTAAATTTTTAAAATTATATTTAACTAGTTCTTATTAAAAATAACTTTGGAGGGGAGTATTACCATCAGGTCCCAGCGTAGGGCTTAAAAAGCATCTAGAAAGAAATTGGAATAAATTTGTCTTATTCGAAACTTATTCTAATTCTTTTCTTCCAAAATTTATTCTTATTCTTACTTTTATTCTTTTCTCTTGCATAGAAATTTAAAAAAAAAAATCCGTAGTCAACAGGAGAGGAAAAACGGCTTACCTCTCTAATAATAAACATGCAAACTATACCAGTTGGAAAATTTTTTTTCTTCAATATTTCTTTTTCATATTATAATCAAGTTGATTGTAACTGAAATATTCCTTAAAAGAATGGTAATGAGATCCTCATTGGTTAAAGTAGGATTAACTGTTGATATATTTTTGAATGAATTATGGTGTAAGTTACATTAGTTTTCCATAAAGCATTTTACAAATTATTAGAGAAATGTATTTTAATTAGAGAGTTAATTCCCAAAATATAATTGCAATGTCTGGATATTCAAAAGACAGACACTGTATTACAGACATAAAAATCAAACGGAGATGGCTTACTTATCTTATGATGTCTGACATAAAGTGCATGTAAAAATGAACCATCCAGATGTGGGGATGTAGAAAGATTACTTATTATAAACACCTGTCAAATGGTCGAACACCGCTGGAGTATATGCAGTTACTATTGAAAGAGAAGATATCATTATTAGTTTGGCATTAAGGTTAATGTTCTGTCTGTATTCCCATGGTATGTTCAAGTTTCAAGATATCACTATAATCTGGAAAAACGATGTGAGATTTCTTCCTAATATGGTATTGATTTTTGTATATTACAATAATTTCTAAGTATCATTAATTTATTTAAAATGCTTTCTTAAATTCAAATATATACGCAATTCATCCCATATGGCTCAAATATTTCTTGTCTGGATATGCCGTCACACGAGAAAAAGGTTTTCTTTCTTACATGGTGCATTTGAAGAAAAGATATGACAGTGAATGTTTAGTACTCTCGGAAGATGGCAACTCATTTTTACTTTTGGGTTGCTGTAGATTTCGAATTTCAGCACAATAATAAAAATATTTGCGTTCCTAAAGTGTTTTAACTTTGGATTAAAGGAAAAAGTTTTTCATTCGGTTGAAATTTGGTTATTGCATTTTTTGATAAATAGCATAAACAGGAATACTAAGTTATAATTTTAAAAAATTATTATTTTTTATTTAAAAAAATTAATTTAATTTAAATTTTAAAAAAAATTATATTGTTTTTTTATTATAATGTTAATGGCAATTCAAAGTGGGAATATTTATAATATAAGACCTTTGACATTAAAAGTTATGTATACATTTTTATTAATGAATCCGTTTGAAGAAAAATTTTCTATTCCATTCAATAATTAATAAATTCATTCATCAAGTGCTTCAACTCTTTCTTTGTAACTATAAATCATTTTGCTTTTGAGCATTGAAACTTTTCATTATATATTATTTCAAATGTTTTTTTTATTAAATCATGCATTTTAATATAGTAGTATATTGGAATTATGATATAATCTCAACAATGCGTAATGTGCCCAAATGAAAAAGTGACTGTGTGTGTAGTGGTTTCATTCCACCGGATATATTTTGGAGATTTCTTTTGATAGCTGCATACTGCAAACAAATCTGGCATAAAACAGTTTGTCATAATGTGTCTTTGAGTAAAAAAGAAACGACAAAACATATAATGTGCAAATGGACATAATGTCAAGTGTACCGACTGTTTCATAATGTCAAGTGTACAAACTTCCATGGAACAAATATTTACAGTAGAAATGCATAGGAGAGAGTTTGTCATAAGTTATGTTTACCAACAGTGTAATGATTTTTTTTGTTTCTCGTATTCGAAGTATTCATAGAAAAGTATGTAATCGTCAAAGGTTCAGTTCAATTATATTAACGTCCTGTTTTAAAGTAACATTATGGTTATTTTGGGATGAACATCGCAATTTTGAACCGCCGTCACATGACGAGGACGACAGTAGGGATGGCACCCCTTCTCCAAACTTCCGCACCACACCAGCAGAAAGACGTTTGGCTTCGATGGATTAAACGTGTACTAGATCCGTTTACATATCTTTTTTCTTCTGTCGAACCGGGTCTCGAATCTTAAGCCCTCCGGTTCCAAAGACGAGACTTTAAAGCGAAGCCACCGCGGCATCCATGAGTTCGGAAAACTCATTTTTGTATTTATGTCTATCATTAAATATAATATGCGAAAACTTTTTAATCTAGAAGGATGAAATTTAGCAAATGGATTTTGCATCAACTTTGTATATTTATATTAAAGTTTGAAGGAAATGCATTCAGAGGAAGATTGTCTTTCCGCCAGTCTGAATAAAAATTAACACATTCACTACAAAACAAAGAGAGCTAGATGGATAAAGTTTTCTACACAGGTTTATAATCTAAAATATGTAAAATTTGGAAACAATTCCGTCAAAAGTTATTACTTTCACATTATTCAAGAAAACAATGATTTAAGTCACGAAATTCAATTCAACTTGTGATTAAAATGACGTTCTATATAAATTTCTGGCTTCAATCGGCAGGAAAAAAATCATTAGATTTTCGATTCGAATTTTTTGGCGCTTAGGTATTATCCACATGCCAACAATATAGCCATTGATCCTTTATTAAAAAGTATTGGAGAAAAATTTGGAGGAGACAATTTTTTAAAAATATATGTTAGTGTAATTGACCTCTTATTGAAATCTATCATATCGATAGATTGCTGACTCGCCTATCATAAAATCCCACTACCGTAGGGAAACTGCGCTTCTTAGCATACATTCCGCATCATATACACTTTTCATTCCATTGTTAATGTTAATTTCATAACACTTTCTGTGATAATATTTGAAATACTGAGTAATAAACCTTCTAGGATGAATCTGAGGTACATCATCCCTTATTTTGTCATTTTTCTTTCACTAAACAGTACAATCAATTTTATAAATCGATTTCTCATGACATCTAAAATCATCTACCAAAAGAAATTTTCAATGCCCTTTCCAATGTAAAAGAAACAGAAACAACTAAAACCAGAAGCTTTATTTCATTTGGGTACACTATACATATATGCTCGTACTTTGATCATAAGACTCTAAATAAACATTAATAAAAAAAACGTAAGTAAAAATAAATCAATATTAATTGAAAATAAAAGAATAAAAGCAAACTGCGTATCAGTTCTAATGTTCATATTAACATCTCAGCTTTATGTCTCTTCGAATTTCCCCACTACTTGAATAGATTCTTTTTCCTGTTATACTGTTATGTCTGATAAGGTTCATTGATCCATACTCATCATCATTTTTGTGAGGTATATTGAACTGCGGAGGAAGTATAATAAAAATACAGAAACGGTATATTTTTTCATAAAAGGATGATCACTCTATAAAGCTCTTTCAGTATTCCAATCGCGCTTATGAGCAAAAAATCGATTTTACATTAATCCGACTAAAAAAAAATAAATCTTCAGATTATTTCAATTTTAACATGAAATGCTTTGCTATTCATTGTTCTTTATTTGGTATTTTATTTTTTAAAGTTTAGTTTATTGCACACTGTTTTTGAATAAAAGCCATTGTCAGCGTGATGGTGATAAATCAAAACCATGAAAGTAAATTCCAGGTAGCAAATTAATAAATATTTTATTTCAATAATGGTGTCAGTTTAATTATATTTTCTTATTATGATACTTATATATTGCACCAAAATGCTATTTAATTTGGCAGAAGTCATAATATTAGATTTAATAAGGCTTGTTGCAGGTTAATTCAGTCTTCTTCTATAGTCTAGACCATTCTAACTTCCCTTTTATAAATAAATAATATTATACATATTAACTACCTATTTGAAGAAAAGGTGTAACAATAAAGTTTTGAAATTATAAATAAATAAAGCAACAAACTTCTTATATCAGCACGTTCCAGTGGTAGTTCGAAAATGTCCTTAAGTTTAAAAATAAATTGTTCCGAATATGATTTGTTCTGTTCCTAATAATAAATTATTTACTTAACTTACAAATGGTTGCTTTCAAGTATTAAATAAGCTGTTTTCTTTTTAATTTACATCAAAGAAAATATTCCTAAATGGACCTTAGAGGTCCACTCCATTCACAGGACGAAATTTTATGTATATAGTGGCTCTCTGGCATCACTTAAAATAAAAAAAATCACTTTATATAATTATTTTAAAATCCTAATCATGGTCATTTATTAAAAATTTTATAAAATTAAACTGTGTAATAGCTATAAAATAATTCTTGAAATAGATTTTTAACCAATTTAGATATTTTTCATATGCATACTAAGATAATATGAGATTTTTTTAAAAGAACAGTTTAAGGAAAATCTTCATCTGAATTCACTATTCATATGCGGAAGAAACCTTTCTTTTTTTTAAAAAAAAATGCTTTACATTCTTTTCTCATACTGTATATTTGAACTGTACCATCTTTGTATATTGAATGCCGTATTCAAAACTTATCTGTTTGACTTCTCAGGGAAAATATAATTTGTAAACTTTGATTTTATAAATAGTTACTTTGATCTCAAGTTACAGTGTTTCGAATTTCTTATCAAGATTAAATTCATTGATTCGTTTTACTTTGTATTTCATGATCATTTGCTTGAACAAAAGAAAAAAAAAAGATAGATTGCTATGAAAATATTCAAATATTTGTTCGATTGGAACATTCTTATTTTTTTTCTCTCTGTAATTCTTTATATTTGTTCTTGATACTTTTGTTTAAATAAAACTCTCTTCACATTCTGTATTTGTCTAAGGATATGAAAAATCTTAATTATGTGCACATATTCTGTGAAAGTCAACATGGTGACAATTTTTATTAAAGGATTTCTTTCTTTATGAAAGGTTTTATTTATTGAATTTTTTCAAATATTTTTAAGAAACCCCAAAACAATAAGAACTATTTATTGACAGTTTCTGATATGAAAGGTCAAAAACACAATAACCATTTTCAAAAACATCTTAAAATTAATCCAATTTATTTTATCAAATAAAGCTTTACTAAAAAGAAAATAAAGCAAGATAAGGGAAAAAAACATTGCTTTTTAGATCCTGAATAAACGCAAAATTTGCCATTTAATTGTAGAAAACAAAATATTTATTTTCCTGTTAAAGAGATACGTATTGAAAAAAATTATTTAAATTTCTGTTATAGCTGTTTAAAATTTATGAATCTGGCAGTAGTTCTCATATTGATATTAACTACGTCAGTTATTTTATTATTTATTTTTTAAATGCTAAATTTAAGCACCATCAATTTTAAAATAAATACATTTTAATTTTATTGTCGCATGTGAAGCTTAGATTTCTTTTGACATGATTCAATTCCATGTATCTTTTTTCGACTAAAATTAAATTTATAAATAAATAAGAACATTTTAAACAGCCGAGAAATTTTGCTTAGCTTTTGTAGAACGTTATACAAAGACACCATGAATTTACAAATTCTTTGAGTAGCATTCAACGTAAAAAAAATAATAGCTAACTCTTAACACATTAATCGCCACCATTACAAAATCTTGTTTGGACTTATTGGGTCATGAGAAATAGTTGACTCGTTATTACTTCCAATTAATAAAAGTATTGGCATAATTATTTTTCATTAAAAGCCGTCAAAAATAATGTTATTGAAAAGTAATGTTGAAAAGAACACAATCAACTGTGTTTCACGCTGCCTCGAAGACTAAAAGAAGCTAAGCAGACAAGCAAATCAAAACACAAACAATACTGTTCATTTGTTAATTCACAATTGCGTTCTTATAGCAGTATAATGAAGAATAGAGTGATTAGTTGGAAGTAGTCAATAAAAACAAATTTTGATTAATGTATAATTTTGTGTGTTTTTGACGGTACACAGAAGTTTGTAAAAATGAACAAAAATATTTCCAGAAAATTCTGCGCGATGAAGATGATCAATCTCAGGCTATCAGAGATGAGCACAAGCTCGAATTTCACAATTCATTTTCAAATATCATTTTCAACAGATAGCGATAAATCATTATTAAATAAGAACAACTGCATATCATAAAAATACGGTTAATACGCTTATTTTACGTTTACGTTACGTTTTATGTTACGCTACGTTTTATTAATTAGTGTGCATTTATATAACCAGTATGAATTATCACTAAGCTATGTATAACAAATAAAAGATTTCACACGAAAATGTGTAATTCACACTGCCCGAACAAATATATTACCTCAAAGGTACACTTGAGTGGCTCTTTAATTGTGTTAAGTAAATTAAAAATATTAAAAGCATAAAGTGCAATTGATACCTCAGAAACATTCTAGAAATGCCCAACTTCTGTAGTTAACTGGGTCTTCAAATTCTGCTGACCAGTACATGTTATGTATTTATTCAAGAAATTGTCAGTCCTATTATTGGTAGAAACTATGACAGGGAATATTTCATCGTATCTAGGGTAAATATACTCTAAATCAGTACGATAGATACATAGGGTGTGTTCTATAATCGTAACCCAACATATAATTATAGACATATATTACCCGTTGGAGTTACTATTCTAATATGTGAAAGAAAGACTTACGCTGTTTGAATAAAAATATAATTCCAAAAAAATTCACTAATTATAAATAATATACGGCAGTCTTATTAATCATATTTTATAAAATATTCTTAATAAATTAAAATAATTTTAAACAAAAAAGTTAAGTTTTCGCTCCTGTACACACAGAAATAGCCAGACCGACATAGATCAACCCATTTCAGCTTCTGGCTTCAATGATATGGAGACAATTCTGTTATCTCACATGGGAATAAAAAATTTGTTGCTAGACTTTGTTGAGGGAAATTATAAGAGCGAAAATAATTTTTTTAAAAAAAATAGAGTTTTAGTTACCAACCGAAGTGTCAGACGAAATAAGAAAGGTGAACGAAATCAACGGATGACCCTGTAGAAAAGAATTGTTTTATTAATTTAGAAATGGTTTTAATATTTAAATATCTAAATAATTTTATTCTGAGCAAAGTCGGATATATTAGCCAGTACACATATACAATTCATAATTTGATCCCATATTTCATCCCACTGGCTTTCCTATTTTTTTAAAAAAAAGACGTCTGTCATATGTACAAGCAGAAAGATTTCTAGTGGTCAGACTCCATCCTTAATAAGCTAAATACCTATAATTTTCATACAAAGATAGAACTCCAAATTTTATCCTTCTAACTTGATTTTTAAATTACCATTCTCATAAGTGAATGGTTATAATTATTTTTTTTTCTTTCTGAAAAAAGACCACAAACTGTTGGTACAATAAACTCATGAGGTGAAATTTTGATTACAATACTTTCTTTTTGTTTTCCTTCCTGTACGAGAAAGTGAATCATATGAAAGCAGCTAAAAGGGAACAATAATTTTAAGAGTTATTTCCTTCCAAAGCATTCAAGGTTTATTCCCCTTAGTAAAATATGATAGAATCTATAGCAACTTATTTCCATTAAATGTTGTCTCCTCCAATGGGATCGCAAATGAACAAAGAAAAGAGTTATTGGTCTTAAACGGCTGCCATTACCCTCTTAGTTTGGTTTTGAGGACTCCTATATATCTGTTTGATCAGAACAGAGTGAAATATGCGCTCTTCGAACATCTACGCAGTCATTAAAGACAACGGAACCTACTAAATGCAATAAAAAGTTCAGGAAGTTTTTCTTGCTTAAGCTCCATTCCATTCCGGAAAAGCAAACTTTTCCTTTTGATGTAAGAGCACTTACCATAATCCGATTACATGTACTTCTAATCCACCTTTAGCAGAATATGCAAGAAGTAAAAGCTTTTGTGACACAGAGAAATAATAACACTACATCTGTCTTAAATACTTTTCTTCAAATAATTCAAGTTATTGTGAAGTATTAAGAGCTGCAATTGATATCCATAAAGGTTTTCATTTTTCTGACATTTTCAGATCCTGTGTCCATATTGTTTACAAACCCATGGCTAATAAGACATTTGTATATCATCTAGTTTTGGAAAAATAGGCATAAATTGGATTCTTTTTAGATATATTAACTCATCAATCAATGAAAAAAATTCTAAATCTATATGAATACCATCTCCAACGTTGCATTATAGTTACAAATAACTTTTTATAGGTTTAAAAGAAAGAGAAATGGAATAAAGTATTTACCAGAATAATTAAAGAGCTTACTGATGATTTAAATACCAGAAATTACAATTTGGTGACATGAGATTCCGAAAGTTCTTTTTATGTGTCGATATAAAGGGTGTCCCACAAATAACGCAAGGTTTGCCACGATTCAAGCAGTAAAGTGTTGGCAACCCTATTAAAAAAAATCCCTCTGACAGCTGATAGTTTAGGGTTAGTAAAAATGGAGTACTACATGATGGAACAACGTGTTTTCATTGTTGAACAATATTTCAAAAATAATGAAAGCCTGGTGACCACAATTTTAGAATTGGTTCCTTAGATCGTGTGATTCAACACCACTGGATTTCATTTAATGGGATTATTTGAAGTCAAATGCCTATGTCAACAGGCCCGCAAGCACGCGTGCATTGAAGGAGGAAATTCAACGTTAACATTACCGAAATTCAGCCACATTTATGCAACATTTCGAAAAAAAGTGCGTATGTGCCAGCAAAGCCATGAAGGCCATTTGTCTTATGTGTTATTCCATACATAACCCTATCCTGTTTACTTTACTATTCAATAAAAATACAACAATTTAAAGCAAAAAACTGTGTTATTTATTTAATTAAAAATTTTTCGTTAACACGTTGTTCTATCGTGTAACGCTCCATTTTTACTATCCTTGAATTATCAGCTGTCAAATAGTTTTTTAATAGAAATGCCAACACTTAACTGCACGAATGGTGGCAAATTCAAATATTGCGTTAATTTGAGACACACGTTATTTTTTGGGGGGAAGGGCGGATTATTGACGTATATTTTTCAGCATTGTAAAAAGCTATAAATATAAAATTGCATTTAAAGAATTCCCTCAACTATTGCTCTTCCAAATTTTAATGAATACTTTCAAGTCCCATTTATTTAAATACCCGATCCTTTCAATTTTAGTAATATTTCACCTATTTACCTATCATAAGAAGAATTTTTTGCTTGTAATTTTCAATCATCATCAATCAATGTGTGGTTTCCTATTAGATGACTAGAAAACTATCCCAGAATCATTTAGCACAACTTACTGTCTGTTCACGTCATTATTTCAACTTGAGTAATTTCTGTGTCACGCAATTAGCATGATGTATATATGTAATATTTATCTTTCCCTTTTCACCTTTTGTTTGACCTTTCCTAAATAAATATACTGATAACTTCATAATAAGACTGGCTTACTGTTATCAAATGATCATCCGAAATTTTGATAATGTTTATTGTTTTACAACAACAAGTGTAATTATAATGAAATATTGTGAAGGTTTTCAAGCTCGTAAGCATTTGGACAAAGCTTTATTCGTAGTAAAAATGAGATCTAAAATTATTAAATCATTGTTTTGAGATTTAAAATTATTAATTCGTTGTTAAAAATGAGATCTGCTCCTATCGTTATAAAAAATAAGATCTACTTCTATCGTTGCAAAAAAATGTGATATATTCCAATTATTAAAAAATGAGATCTACTTCTATCATTATTGAAAAGAGCATCTTTTCCAATCGTTGTAAAGAATGATATCAACTTCTATCGTAGTAAAAATGAGACTTTATATAGAAATAATTTAGTACAATTAATTTGACCATGACAATCATTTGAATTTAAAATCAATTACTTTTTTTATATTTTATTATTATATGAAATGACATGCAAAGCTTCAAACCGCTTTCATTCAAATTCTTTTTGATAAAATGCAATAAATATTAATTTCATGAAATCTCTTATTCATCTTTAAGAAGATTTTAACACCTCCAGAACCCATATTCATTATGCAAATAGAACATGAAACGGGCTTAGGCTGCTAAGATTCTCGACTCGTTTGCCGTATAACCATCGATTAATCAAGTCGAAAAGGCAGTCATCTCATCACCGATGCTTGATGCTCCAGAATCTCATTCATTTGACTGCAACAATCTCTTATTTCAAACAGGTTTCATCCCGAGGTCCGTGATAAGGGAAACTAATGGGAGATTTACGGAACTTACGTGATCTGTCACTGTCAACAAGACATGTCATGGCATAGCATCCTTTTTTAATCCGAAAGGATGCTGGCATTTTTCTTGTATTAGTTGATGCTCAGATATTTAATCATGGCCTTACTCTCCTTTAAAAACGTGCTTCTTTAATTAAGAAGTTTATTTAATAAAAATGTGGGATTATTTTGTTTTAAAATGGATGAGGAAAGAGTGATGTGGCAATATTTCTCAAACTGATTAATCATTTAAGGTAGATTTGTTCTGTGTAAATCATATAATGTTTTAAACGTGTTTAGTATTTATTACTTAAATATATTTAGATCAGAGCCTCGTTTTGACTAGATTTTAATTCAGTTTGGTTTAATTAGATAAGACCTATATTTCATGCAAGATATTTGTAATAATCCAAGAAATTTTTATTCGAATTCAAATTTTGAAGTTGTTAAAAAAACAACATTTCTCTTAGAAGTTTCAAAATATTCCATAGCTTCCACAATAAGGGAGAGTATTTGACCTACATAAATGATAAGCACCAATCTCATATATATTGAGCATCATTAACATTTATTGCTTAAATATATTTAGATTAGAGCTGCATTTTGACAGCATTTTTATTCAGTTTGGTTTAATTAGATTAGGGAGCGTCCAACGCAAGTTAATTGTGATAATCATGGAAATCTTGGGTCCGAACAAGATGATCGTCAACAAAGGCAGCATTTCTCTCCGAAATTTCAAAACATGCATAGCTCCTCCAACAAAAAAGGTATTTGATCTTCATAAATGACCAATCTCACATACAGAAAGAATGATTTGTGCTATTAGTTTTTGAATCAACCACACTATGGTCCTGTTGTAAAAGATATAATATGTAGTAAAGAAAAAAGCATTGATAATGCTTTTTAAACAATAAATGGTCATTGTCACAATATACCAGTTGCTCAATCGAGAAAGGGCGTTTGGCTTCAATAAATAGCAAGTAGTAAGCCCACACGTATAGCGGATAATTTGTTGTATTAGTCCTAAATAATTAACCGTATGGTTCTGATGTTATAAAATATATAATGTAGAGTAAAAGAACATTGATAATGTTTTCTTTAAGAAAAATTTTGACTTCATGAAACAATTCCTTCAAAGAGAAAGTAAAGTCGATCTTCAGAAACTATCGAGCACTAAACCCAAATACGCATTCAGTCATTTGTGGCATTGGATCTTGCATCAATAACACTATTATCCTGTAGTTGTAAAAGGGATAATTTAGAGTAAAATTATTCACAATTTTTTTAACCATAAATAGATGTTTCCATAGTATATCCTCATTTCTCCAATGCTGAAAAATGTTTGACTTTCAATAAATAACGAGTGCCAAGCAATCATAAATTTTGAATCATTTATAGCCCTGGATAATCTTGAACCTGATAACGTAGCTATAAAATACATAGTAAAATAATAATGGCAATCTTTCTTTTTACTAGAAACGGAAACTTCTGCGCTGTATACTAGCAATTTCTAAAATTAGAGAGATTTATTATTTTTGTCTTTATAAATTTCCTCATTATTAAGGTAAATGCAAGTTTTGAATGAATTTTAAATACGTTTGTTATGCTGTGTAAATATGAAGACATTTTCTTATAATTGTGGATGACAGCACCAAAAATTACTATAATGTCTGTCATATCATTTAATATTTGTGAATACAATTATCTAAAAAATTTACTTGAAGCAATTCATGAATTTTTTTTCGATTAATTTTTTTTTAACTATCTCTATTTATTTATTTTTGAGAATGTTTTGTATTTCGATGTTAGAACCAAGAATTACACATTCAGTGGGACCACTACAGGAAAATATCTCATTTCGTCATAATTTTAATCATAATAGAAAAAAAAATGTTTCAACAAATTATATGGAATGAGCAGATTAATTATGTTTGCCAGAGGTGGCGTCCTAGCATACGGATTCCCCGTGATCTGGGCGTCTCAGTTCGGGCATGGTTGTTCTTCTGTCTTCTATCTGTGAGGTATGTGAATATGCCTCCCTGTAAAAAGGTGTTGTGCAAGTGATTGTGACGCATGAAGTAGCTAAGTCGTTCTCTTGGCCCTAGTTGGCGCTACTGTAAAAAACAAGAGACGCTCACTCAGTTTAAATCGCTGACAGATAACTGGTAGCGGGCTTGTAAAGTGCCGTAAGTCACATAATTTTTTCTAGATTACCTCTAATATATTTAATTATACACTTCTTTAATCTGCTTGTTTTGAAATTCGAAACCTTCTTTTTTTTAATTCGAAAAAAGGATCGGATTTGTTTTCATTCCATTCTCTTTCAAAATCTTACAATTTTTGTTACAATGTATGGTCACCAATTAGACATTTGGAGTAAACTCCATTGAGATCAAATTGTTGATTTAATATTCGCATCTCGAGTAGCACTAAAGAAAAGAAAAGTTTAAAATGCTGGTGGTGTTAAACATAGACATCCACTTTCATAATTTTAAGAAAATTGGTAAAAAAAGTAATTATGAGATTAAGCCATTAAAAATATTTCTAAGCGTTTAACTAAAACATAACAAAACTTTTATCTTTTACTTACTTCTTTTTCGACTCTTCCTTTAATTGTTACTTTAAAACCTCCTCTTTTATTTTCAAGCCAAATAGATAACTGTTCATTTAATTCAATATTTTCCCAACCAATAATGACAATCTGTGGAAAATGCTGTATAAGGTATTCGTATATTGATTTTAAATATTTTATTTTTGATATTTTTTAAAAATACTTTTGTTAAATTGCTTATTGTCTAATCTAATAACAATCTCTTCTTTTATTTTCCCAAACATATTCAGACAATAAAAATTGTGCATACAAGTGGCGGTAACCAGTATTGTGTTATCGTTTTGTTTACAATCTTTCTGTTGAAAATTTATCCTGCGTCAAATTATTGTTTGAAAAATAAAAGATTGCATACTTTATCTTACAACAGTTTTCAGAAAATCGTATTTGTCATTCGGATTTCAATTTTTCTTTTCAGCATTTACAATTCGCTTTTGAATTCGGTTTATTTATTTTTGGCGCAGGTTATAAAAGCAGTTCACATCATTTCGATCAGGATTTCGATTTGAGTGGGATTTAAATTCAAACATCACAGATGGAATATGCTTGTTTTTAAGAGAAAAGTTTTTCAGATTGAGAAAAAAAAAAGCGAGATATTTGTTGGATTTTCGACTTATCAGAACTGTGAATTCCAGGTAATTTTACAGCTTTTAGTCTATAAAAAATTTGACATAAATCTTTATAGCATTTGTCAACATTTGCCAGCAACTTGCGAAATTTCTTGCTATTGAAATGATTAAATGTAAATCCTCTGTAAATAATTCCTTAAAGTATTTTATTTTATAGTGGATATCCATATACTAGAAAGTTCTTTTAATTTAAAATTATTAAGGATTTTGAAACCCTTTATAGTTAGTTGTCTATGCAAAATTAATCCAAGGAAACAAAATTTTAAATTTTATAACATACTAGTAATTTTCAGGAATTTTAAACACAAAATTTATTAATTTCTTTTTTATTTCTCCAAACAAGTAATCTTGTATAGTTTTATCTTTTATTAAATATTTTCAACTTTGTAGTAACATAAATTTACGTTTTTAGATATAAATAATTTTACATAACCAGTTTAATTTCAATCGCGAACTGAAAAAAATAAGTACTTTTATCTTGCAATTTTACAGTATTTTTTTTTGGTTTGGAAAAGTGCATGAAACACTATTTTTTATAAAACATTCTAAGATTTTTAAACGAAAAAAGTATTTTATTTACTCTGTTTTTATGCATTTTGAACTTATTTTGAACATTTGATAGCAAAGGGGTATATATTTTGTTACTGCATATCTTAGAATATGGCAATCGTGCTTCAAGGTTCCTTTACATCATTTTTCGAATTTAATAAATGTATTTAATGATAAATTAATAAAAGAAAAAAAATCAAACAGAGTATGAATTTCTAAAAAACAAAATTCTCCAATTACTTAATAATAACTAATAAATTCTGAAAAATTAATAAATATTTATCGAATGAATAATGCATAGTTCTCTAGAAACGAATAAAATGAATCTATTTTTCTATTTATAATCTGCATGAAATAGAGCTGATATGAAATTTACGACTTCTTATATACCTTGCTAACAAAGTTTTCAATTGTTTGCAACATGTAAATGCCAGAAACGAAAACTTCCAAAAATATAATGATACCAGAACAAGACTAATGAGAAATGATGCTTGATTTTGAATTTTTAGTTTATCGTGTTGGAATTTGATACTAAATTTGTGAATCTACTCTTTGAATTCTGTAGAAT
The DNA here is from genome assembly GCA_026543865.1 of Argiope aurantia. Lineage (NCBI taxonomy): Eukaryota > Metazoa > Arthropoda > Arachnida > Araneae > Araneidae > Argiope > Argiope aurantia. The sequence continues at coordinate 419,537 of JAPMOR010020965.1, forward strand.
TTTAAAACTTTCCCAATTCTAACTTTTGTAGCAGTTTCTTACAAACGTACCAGTAATGACAGGACTCTACATTTTGTTTCTGTTCTTATATACTTTTTTGACATTTATTAGCCAAGGACAAATTTTGTCCTCTTTTTTTTATACACAGATTTTATCGCATAATAAAGAAGAAATGCTAATCTTTCTTTATTCCCACTTTCCAAGTATTAAAATAAGATTATACAAATCGTCAAATCAAATAAGAAAACATAAAATATTTATTTTGAAGTTTCTAAATGTTGGTTGAATTGTTTAATAGCTCTAAAAATATTCAATCTTTTCAGATATGTAGTAATGTTTTTTTAGTGGCAACAGTGTGACAAAAGAGATATGTTGAAATGCATTCAAAACGCGCATGCGTACAATTCCTTTAGATGTTTCCTTACTTTTCACAATATCGTTTTCATTTACAAACATTTCAGCTGCCACGTGAAAAAAATGTTTACGAATATGGTTCAAAAAAATCAAAAGGAAAATTTTACGGTTTATTTATTATTAGAAGCCACTCAAAATTAGATATTCGTTTCATTTTTCTTTCTTTTTGTTCTTATTTTATCTCATTCTTCATTCGAAAGTATCACGCCCAATCCTTAAAAATAACTTTTTGCCAAAAGTATTTTTATGATGAGTAATGACTTAGAAACAAAAAAGATTTTACGTCTTATTGATCTGTATCGGTGAAGTTGATAAATGACTTTCGAATTTTAGCCAGACGCTTCTATGTTTAATAGCGAAAGAAAATAAACATTATTTCTAAAGATTATTTTAGGTGGCATATGCCTCTAATTTATTAAAGACGAAGACGTTTTGGAATGCCGCTAAGCTTCAACTAATATGTATGTTGGTTTTGTATTAAGTTTTTATTATACATTTATTAAATTAATTTTTGAATTATTCAATGCTTAAAATTGATTTATTTTTGTAGAACCGTTACTCTTCTTTCAATCTCCATTCAGAACTTATCTTTAATCGTTAAAATTTTTATTTAATAAAACCGAATAATATTAAGACATTAATATAGTCTGAAGTTATCTGAAAAAATAAACTTATTTTATATTTTAGGGCTCTTATCAATGTTCAGTTTGTGTATTTTGTAGTTTTCTAATAAATCTAAAGATTATTATGCCTCGTTTTAATATCAAAGATTATATTATTCAGGGTTACCAGCAAATGATACATACATAACCGCTGGATGAATATATTTCATTTAAGAATGATACAAGAGAACATATTGTATATATTTATTGACCACAGCTAAATTTATTCGATTTCAAAATAATAATATATGGTCATCAATTATAGCCAGGAATACAAATATTTTAGCAATGATACTTTATTTCGAAATCAAATGTTAGATAAATATTTATAACCGCTGGATGAATATATTTCCTTTAATAATCATATAAGAGTACACATTGTATACATTTGTTGACTACAGTTCAATTTATTCTATTTCAAAATAATAACATATTATGATGAATTATATCCAGGAATACAAATATTTTAGCATTGAAATTTTGATAAAATATAAAAGTATTTCTACTGGAACTTTATTTAATCAAAATCTTTCCGGAATTGTAATTACTTTCAATTGCTGCATTAATTTCATTTAGATATATCTTTACCGAAATTCAAAAGTAAAATTCAACTTGAAGCTTCTTCTCAATGCTTATAGCTTCATAATGCTTCATATGTGCTCCATAATATTTTAAATTCTTATTTAGGTGCCCAATTTTAATAAAGATAGATAAATTCGACAACAAAATTTTGTTATCTTGTTGTTTATATTTCAATTCCTATATTACCAAGGTTTACTTCGTCTATTTATTTTGTATATATTTGCAAACATTTTTCTTTGAAAAATATAAAACTTCAGCTAACCTATTTCATTTTCCATTACCATGATTGAAATCTTTCCTAAACCAATTTAACACTTCTATAAAATAAAAATATGAATGATATTATCTCCAAAAGTTTTCGAAACGACAACCTGCTCATTTAATTCTTTCCCAACAAATCTCAAATTCCCACTCTATCTAATCATATTGGCTTTTGCCATTAAGCAAATTAATAATCTCCCGCAATGATATTCGGTCGCTTGCATACATCAGAGTTGTTTGCAAGTTAAAAGGGACCGAAGATTTTCGAACACACTCTGATGACTTTCGAAACGACAGCCTCCTTAAATCTTTCTAAGTGCTTAATTAATCTCGAACGATATGGTGGGCGAAATCCCTTTCAGGAATAAGTAAGGTGGGATGGAGGTAGATGGGAAATGCATCATTAGTGGGAAAGATGTCTCATTATTTCAAGCTATTTAACTTCAGCACATTGATATTAAAATTATGAGCCTAGTTTCTATATACATGTTGGTCTGATTTGTGAAAAGTCTCTGATTGATCAGGAATATATCTTCGACTAACTTTTATTATTCTTATTGGTCAGGAATATATCTTCGACTGACGTTTATTACTCTTATTGGTCAGGAAAAATATTCAACTATTTTTATATATTCGACTGACTCTTTATACATTAATTCGAACTTTATATTTCATTAAGTGAAAGTTTTTGTTTTACACATAAAATCTTAATGTGAATCTAAATTAGATCTTCTTTTAATTATTGACTTATCGATGTTTTAGTTAGATAATTTTTATATAAATAAAGTTCTTTAGTTTATTGGTAGCTTTTCTAGGTCAGATAATAACTTTGCTTTCAATAAATTAGTGATTTCGTTCGATACTGTGGAAGATGTATTTGTACATTAGCATTGGTATTGAGACATTGGTACATTAACATAGGTTTTGAGACATTGGTACATTAACATTGATATTGAGACATTGGTACATTAACATAGG
>JAPMOR010020965.1:422443-435370 GCA_026543865.1 Argiope aurantia
TTTTGAGACATTGGTACAGTCACACTGGTATTGGTACATTAACATTGGTATCTAATAAATGGTACACTTCATCTTCAGATTTAAACTAATTGTACCATCTCTCGAATGATTTTTTTGTAGATCTGAATTTAAATGGAATCTCAATTCCCAAATTTATCTGAATTGTTAATTAACTTTTATAAAATAATGAAGGAAATGCTCTAGAACATTTATTTATTTTTAATAGTAACCATGATAGTCAGATATTTCAACATACAAACCAGAATGCCTTCTTATATCCCCGTATCCTTAACCATTCTGGTCATTGGACGGTTTGATGGGTATTTTAAGAGAATTTTACTAAACACCAGAATACTTACAGGAGATAAAACAGAAATAAATGAGATAAACATTGAATGAGCAATCTAGAAAACAATAGAAGGAAATTTCGAAACGTTTACATCTTGTATATTAATGCTCAGATATAACACAGCGGAACTAATCTTCCAGAAACTTTCTCGCATAATGTTTAATAAAAGCGTTATCGCTCCTACCAACGCATAAAATTTGGGACATTCTGCAAAACTGTGAACATCACAAATGATTAGATTTTTATTTTCGAAGTCCTGCAGTATGTTCCATAGTATAGTAAATAAAACTAAATATGCATTTTGAATGCTTTTTTCGACCATTTGAATTCGAAATGTAACTGCTATTCTGGTAAAAAGATCATATACTAAATTGTATTATTGATCTAAGTTATTTTGTTTTTAAGTTATCTTGTGTGCATACATGATAATGTATAAAAGAAACAGCTAGTCATTTAGAGATTTGATTCCAAGTTTAATAGAGCTCAATACATTCGATTCTAAAGTGGTATACCAAATTTAATTTATTTTAGTTGTTACTGTTTAGACTTACTGCGTTGAATGAATGCGAAAGTACAGACAGATAGTGGAACAATGCCATGATGAAGTTGTCTCAAATATTGAAACATGTCTGAAATTTATATCATAAATCTATGCATCAAATTTTATTCATCTAGCATTTTATGCTTTATACTTATCGTGTTCCTATGTACTGAGGCAGCCAAATACAGTTCATCAGAATGAATTTTATTCAAAATTTGGTAGTTGTATATAATTTTGTTATAAAAACAACAAACAAATTTATTGTTTGTTGTTTTATTTTGTTTTCTGTCTTGTTTGAAGCAGGGCTTTTGTTTTGTTTTGTTATCGCATTGATATATAGATAGTGGAACACATAGAAAAGGTCTTTTCGGACACAGAGAAATTTATCAAAAATCCAAATAGGAATTTTTGTTACTATTACAATATTTTTTTTTCATTTAAAAATTTGGACAAAAAAGAATAAGTAATAAGAGATTATATATATATATATATATATATATATATATTATATTATATTATCGAAAAATCATTTTTCGGTTTTGTTTACTTGGAACTGTTGGTTCAGTTTAATAAATACAAAGTATTATAATGTTGAAAGTTTTTTGTCCAAAATTTTAAATGCTTTTATACCTAATATCTGTTTTTTTTTATTAAATTATAAAATATAAATCATTTTCATATGTTTATATCTGTGCAAATAATTGACAGAAAATAAAATATAAATAAATGTTATCAGTCATAACATTTTATCAACGATATTATAACAATGTAGCAATTCCTGTATTTCTTTGATATTAATAACAGAAAGTAAGGGAAAAAAGTAATAAATTTAAAAAAAGAGCGTGATTACTGATTCCTATACATATATAAGAAAAATTGTTTCAATAAATAAGTTATCTTCCTTATGATGATATGCAAAGGTAGTTTCAAATGAAATATCGGTACTCTAAAGTGGACTAGTAATTTTTTATTCGAAAAAATGAAAAGTATCGTATTTATAAGGAATTTAGTATTCATATTTAAAAAGCTTTAAAACCAAATTAAATAATATTTACTGTCTACAAAAGCTATTTTAAATCTTCGTTCGAATAAATTAATGTAAAATTGGTACTTCAAAATTATTTAAATCAATTTTAGTCAAATTTAAATCTATAAATAATTTTTTAAGCACTGCAATTTAAAATATAGCAATTTAAAGTAAGATTTACTATGATACGTATAATGGTTACTCTAAATAAAAAATACAGCACTTAAAAATAATTCTAATTTTGAGAAGTAATTTGAACTACTACATCGATTGAAAGAATTGAAAACTTCTAAATTTTATAATATTGCTGGAAGATCAATATTGCAGAAGATCAAAACGTTTTAAATTAAAGCTGTCACTGTGAACAGTTTTTGGAAATTATTTGAAGAAAACCCAAGAACTATCAGATTTTTACAGCAGATATATTTCAAAATCCAGAAAACTTCTTAAATTAATTTCCAGACGTAATACTATCGCTCATACTACAGTCTGATTTTGTTTCATTTAGCAACATGAAAGCGAAACTACCTTATAAAATAAATGTGAAACTACCTTATAAAATAAAGTATATGCTATCCTTAATTTTTTATATGTATTTTGACTTTGATATTGATTTTGTTTTTTGTTTTTTTATAAAAATTAAATAAAATACTTTTCCCTATTCTACTTTTTTTTGAAAAAAATTCAAAACCGGTTTTTGTATATTCTACCTGCATTCTATATTCTACCCAAATTGTAGGTTTATTATAAGAGGTACATAATAAATTCAGATATGAAAAGGATATATTATTCCCATATATTAAAAAAATGTTAACCGGATGGTATCAGATTTTATAAGTAATTTTATTATTCTCAATTTACAATCTTCACAGATTTTGTTAGCATATAAATGCAATGAATTATTTTTTTGAGCTAACACAATAGAATTATTTGAATCTCCAATAACATATTGCTGATTTAATCCTTTTCTCTAATCGGATTAATCTAGCTTTTCGAATTATATTTGAGAATAATATTGTTCAGGAGTTGGACTTATAATCATCACCGAAAGATAAATTAATGTTCAAATCCTTCTTGTCATTTTTGCCATTTTTAGGTCTAGCAGTGTTAATATCTGGCTTACTGTAATGTTAGAATGAAAATATTTTTAAAAATAAGCAATAAAATAAATGATGAGTAACTTATATTACTCAGAAAAACATTCAAATGTCTAAAATGTTAAATTCCATTAAAAAATAATATATGTATATGTTTGTAAAATATAAACTATGTATATCTGTAAAAATATAAAGTAACTTATAAGTTTAAAGTCTGCTAGCTCTCTTAAGCTCACTTTCAAAAGTTTATGAATATTCAATCAGTAATCATTAGATGAAATTCTATCGAAACTGTCTAAGATAAAGTTCTTTATTCTTTAAACTGAGCAATACGAAAAATATATCTAATTTATTTGAGGGAGTGTTTGAAATGAATTAAAAAATCTATGAAGTCCTTGGAAGACCGTTTTACTGGTTGGAGAGTGGTCAAGAGATAAGAATTTAGTGTCAATTGAAGATTATGTTGTTGTCTGAGAATTTTAATGTTGCAAACAAATAAAATTATATTATTGATGAAAATGTCCGAAGTATATGCAAGATTTGTATGGTGAAAAATTCAGCAGGTTAATTATCAACGCTGTATTATACTTGAAGACATGAATTCACACCAGCAAAATACAGAGTAAGCTTACGCAAAAGAGGACTATATAATAGTACGCAGATAAATTAATGTTCGCAGATAAATTAATAGTAGTATATAATAGTACGCAGGCAGCAAATCAGTAATAAACCGCAATAAAAAGCTGTCGGAGAGAATGGGCATGTCTCTCGATTCTTTCTGATCTTAGGTAATTCAGTATAGACTGATTCCATCTCTGTTTCCAGCCGTTTCATAGTTTTTGTGATAGGGCAAAGCAGCTTGTAGAAAGATCGCCAGAAAATAGTTCTAATATTGCTATCACCAGGAATTTTGAACATTCTGAATCTATCATTTTTATCGCCAAATGATCGCAAGATTTGTTGCTAGGCCGGAGGTTATTGATCTGATATCTATTCGTATTACATATCTGATTACCTAAACATATAAGAATTATCTGTAAAACTATATTCCTTACCAACAGGCTTACTGTACTGGGAATCAACATTTCAAATTTAAGAATATAAATCTTTCTGGGAAGAAAAACCTTGATTCTAACATTTTAAATTATTCTAATAACGTCTCTAACTTCTTAAAAAAATGCCAAAAAATGGCAGATCTTTTCCAGGAAATAGTTAAAGGATGAACATATTTCATGTTAGATTTTATATCTGCAATTAAATCTGACATTGAACAGAAACTTATAAAAATATTTAATGGCAAAAAATATACATTACATAATCGTTTTCCTAATTCTCGAAGGAACAGCAAATATTGTAAAGGCATAGGAAAGTCTGCTGTTTTTGTTTTTAATGGCACTTGCCATGTACAAGCTCGCTGAAGTAGTCAGCGATTTTAAGCCAAGGGAGCGTCTCTTGTTTTAGTAGCGCCAACTATGGCCAAGACTACGTCTTAACTACTCACGCATAACATTCGCTTTCACAACCCCTTTTTACAAGGGGGCACATTCACACATCTCACAGATAGAACAAATGAAAAACAGCCATGCCCGAACGGGGATTCGAACCCAGGACGCCCAGATCACGGGAAAGATGGACACACTACCCCTATGCCAGGACGCCGGCAAATGAAAGTCGTGATTCTTTCATCGTAGTTATCTCACAGATTCTTCTATCCTTATTATATTACTAGCTGCCTTTGGCTACCAGCTGGTTCGCCAATCTTAATGCACGTTAAAATTTTAATACTTAAATATTTTATGGAACTCCCATTTTAATTGCTTCTTCATTAAAATATTTTAAAACTTCAAATTTTAATAGTCATATAATTTCCTCAATATATTATAAAGACCTTCAGCCATAACGTAATATGTATCTCTCTAATTTTCTGTTAGCTCCCGTAGAATTTATGCTTTAAATTTAAGTGGAAATGATTAAAGTGCAATAAATATAATATAATTTTTTTACTGAATTTATTAATATATATTTTTTATGAGTACTGAAACAAAGTCACTGAGTATTTAAACCTTATGGGCACTAAAGAATATTTTTCTTGATTTATATAATATCTCAAGAAGTTTTCAACAAAATTTTCTCAGATTCCTCATGAACAGATCAATTAATTAACAATGTTTAAATTTCAATCCATCAAACACTAAAAAATAAACAGAATAGTTTGAAACAATCTGTCGAAAACATATTAAACCTTCAAAACCAAGCCCGTGTCCGTTGTCAATAATCTGAACACAATGCGCATGCATGAATTTTCAACGCCAATTATGGTAACGCAAATGCGTGAATTTTATAGTCCAGTTGGGGTAACGCTATGCAGATTATCAATTTTTAATTTCCTTTATTCTGTTTTAATTTAATTCAAAAGTACTTCAGAATGAATCTGAATGATCGATTAATTAACAATGTTTAATTTTAAATGCATAAACATTAAGAAAATAAACAGAATCCTTTGAAATAATCTGCCGAAAATTTTTAAGCCTGTCCTCTTTAGCTTGGGAAAAAAAATTGAAGCCTTACTCATTTGGCGGTGCGGTAAGAAAAGATTTTTTTGGCGGGAAAGTTCGTTTTTAATTAATAATTAAAATTCTAATTAAAAATTCAAAAAGCGGGACCCCAGGTGCACATTTTCGACCTCCAAGGTATGCATGCGCCAAATTTGGTAGCTGTAGGTCGAACGGTCTGGCCTGGAGAGCGCCAACACACACACACACGCACGCACACACATTGAGCTTTATATAAGTATAGATAGAGTTTTAAGAAACGTTTTTGGAAGTTTTAAAATTGGTTGATTCAATACACTTTTTATTCACTCTACAGTAAGAGGACTGTTCTGGTAATTTTGAAGTATTGTTATACTACGATAACAATTGCTTAACTGCCATCCTGTCTTCAAGATTCCATTCCAAACTGGCTTGAAGACATTAAACTCAAAAGGAGTTAATCTGATACATGCTTATGACAAGTTTATTGTAAGACCATAGGAGCACTTATAACTTTTCAGAAATAATTAGATAATTTAATAATTAGATAGGGTTGATTTTTTTTTGCAACTTCTTTTGCCAAATAAGGAATTCTTACTTACGTTGATTACTGGTGATAACATTACAATGTCATTATTAGGATATTGGGAGACATTCTAAATATCGAACATCATCATGGATGTATCATACAATATCACATGCGTTAAAACATAGATAATTTTATCATGGTAATGTTTCTTCAATTTTTTTTTTCGTCATTGTGGCTGGAATTTTTAAATGAGAAACTTTCTGACTTTCTTATTGGAAGGTTGATTGCTCCTTAGTAAGTTACTACTTTAATGGAAAGTATAATTTTACGAAACAAGTCTGAATTTAAAACTTCCAAAGAAATTTTTAATGAATGTGAGAATTTTCTTAATCTACGCTACTCTTCTCATTCAAACTCATGAAATAATTTTATTATTTAGAACCATTTTTTCCAAATTTCCCCCCTCATTTTTATAAGAGAGATCTTGGATATTAATTTTGATTATTTTCTGATTTGTATTTCTTGGAAATGAAGTTCATATTTGAAAAGCTAAAGCAAAAATACATACTTTTATAGCGCACATATTGTATTTTTTCTTATTATTTGTTTTATTCATTTTGCTACTGACTTAGAACCTATATTCAATATGTACGAGCAAAAATAGTCAAATTTTCATATTTTTCCAATCGAACTTCATGCGTTTTTTGGAACGGATAGAATAAACTAGAAGTGAAAGAATTCGAATCGTAATTTTTAGGCTTATTAAAAAATAAGTAATTTGTCTGTAAATTATTTAAATGAATGATTTTGAATGAAAATGAATAATTTTGGATGAAAATAAGTAATTTAAATGAAATTTGTAAAACTTATGTTTTATGTAATAATCACAAATTACATTCATTATTTTTTGTTATTTTTCTCTTTTTGCCATTTACTTTATAATTTGTTTTTTAAAAATATTTAAAAAAGATGTGCAAGCTTCTTAAAATTTTAGGATTAGAATATAAATATTTTTTGGAATTCCATTCCAAATTTTTTTTAAAAAACATTTCATGAGTTAAGACTTTACCAAATGTATCCATCTCATATAGAAGAACACAATATTACGAAAATAGTGCATTAAAAATTTAACCATTGCATGTAAAGTCGGGACAAATATTGTTTGTACAATTTTTAAAATATAATAACAAAATACAAGTTGAAAGTCTTTATTGACCAAATATTTCAAATAAATGAAATATTTCAATTTGAAAAACAATAATCTTATCTCTCTTTTCAGAGCGGCAAAATAAACATAAAATATTTTTGAAACAAATCAAAGGAAGTTTAAGTAGAAATATCGATTTATTCATTCAATTTCAATTCACAATTGTTTGCTGAACTCCCTAAAATGAGCATTTTAAGTATCATTAGTGAAATGAAAGTTTGAGTGCACTTATGAAATCATAAAAAAAAGGAATCTGAAAAGGTTTTGCATCTTAAGAAAGGAAAAGAACTGGATAAATTAAATCTCACAGACGTAAAAAGAGAATTGTTACTGCTTTGTTTATTTTAAACGTGTTGAAATATTTATGAAATAGCCGGAAAACGATTTTTATCCGTGTTGATTTAGCTTTCCTTTTTATGTTTGCACCCATTTCGTTATTTTAGTTTTACTATGAAGCTTTTTGTCTGAGTGCCTTATTCTGATTTTTTGATGACGATTTTCAAATTAAGGCACTTTTTTTATTTTACAATTATTTCAAATTATTTGAAAATTTTATCAAATTATTTTTTGAATATAATCATTTCAATAAGGAATATATTAATTATATTCTTTATTCAAATGCAATATAATCAAATCAATGCATCTAATCGTTTTAATAAGGAATATATTATTTATATATTATTATTAAAAATGCAATATAATCAAAAGCATATTTTAATAAGGAATATATTATCAATATATTGCTTATTAAAAATGCAATATAATCAAATTGAAAGAGAATAAAATTGTTTTTCTTGATTTTCTTGTTCAAAAGATTACACATATTAAGTCTACTCGATTTTTATAGAATCTTCATTTTGTTCAGTTCAATTTGGCCTTCAAATGAGAAGAAATTTTAATATTGAATGAATAGCTAGGAATTCAATTAATATTTTGTCGACGACAGAAGATTTATCTTCAAACTCGGGAATATTTGGTATGAATTGACCATTTCGTAGATTTGATAATTTTAGTTGATTCTATGGGCAATGATTCATCCGCACAACGTTTTGATTAATTGCCTTCTAGTTTAATAACATTGAACTTCACTTTATTTAAATGTCACTAAGTCTTCTACAGCTTAAAGGCAAGTAGTATAAATAGACGTCAGTATTTAGAGTAATTAGTCCTCTATTTCCCATTTATATTTCCATTTTCACTTAAAGCCTGCAAAGTTCCCAAGGTAGACTGATCATTTAAAACAGATCTAAGCATTTGAAATATGTCAAACCTTTTTGATTTCAAACGGTTTACATGAGAGAATGCATAAAGAATTAACATTTCAGTCAGAGAATATCTGCCTTAACAATATCGGTTATTAGATGATTAACAAATTACGATATTATTAATCAAAATATGCTTAAATTCTAACCACCTTTAGAGAACAGTTTCATGGTATGGAGGTTGTATTTATTTACAACTAAATCTCTTAGGCATAATGTAATGTTTATAATTTCCCTAAGGAATTTTAATAATTTTTAAGAATTAAATTGTAACAGACATCAAAGCCGTTTCCAAGCCTTATACATGTTTATTATATATCTGAAGTATCCTAATAGAGAATTGCCCCATGACATCAAAGAAATATTCAAAATGAAACTGTCTAGAAAATATATCTTCTAATTTTTGCTCTATAATAATTTCTCCTCTTTATCTTTCGTGTAAACTGCGCATATATTAAACAGAATTCTACTTTATCAGTTTCTAAAAAAGGAAGACAATTTCCCAATGAAGCATTTTGTGAAGCTATGAAATTGCTTTGAATTCTAATTCGATAATGAAATTTATTGTTGAAAATTATACAAAAAAATATTTTAAGAAATCACCGTAATTCACAAAACATCTGAGCGAAATCTAATTTGATATCGTTAAAATGACATTGGCAGAAAAATCAATTCTGAGTAATTATTTTTTAGGATTTTTTTTAGGATTTAACCCGAATAAACGCCAAAACATCGATTGGTTTTTAATTAATTAAAATTTCAAAATCCTGTACAGCGTCAATGCACATACACACATTCTTCTTTAATATTAGTAGAAACAGAGATAGTTATTTTAGCTCTCAGGCAAATGATAAAAATCAATTAAACTTGTTATTCTGATTAAAACCCCGGAGGGCACCTCGAAATGAGGATGAGATGCTTCCGGTATAGAGGATTCACAAAAAGGTGGGGGATCTGACTCCACCCATCGATGACGGGACGTACTTCATTCGGGAAAGATTGTACAGTGGCCGGTGATGGCCCTTAGGACTCAACCACAGTTCCTGCCAGTGTTGCTGTTTTGGTGGTCCGGTCATTCATTATTTTTATCCGTGTGCCTTCGGGCGGGTCGGAAAATCAGTGATATGACTTATCATTCTTGTTATTGTAAACTTATACACATTCTTCTTTAATATTAGTAGAAATAGAGATAGAGATTTCAGCTCTTAAGCAAATGGTAAAAATCAATTAAACTTGTTATTCTTATTATTACTAAACACTTAGCCCCGAAACGTCAAAATAAGCAATTAAAATTATATTTCTAAACGAAATCATTTATTTTTATTAATTTATTGTTAAATAAATAAATGCAAAACTTCTAGAAAAGAGAAATTTATTTCCCTTCAGCTGTAATATAGTTAGTTATCTAAGACATTCTTTGGCGTTTCATTCTTCTAATTTCCAGACAACTTTGTATCATTTTAATCAATTAGCGCACTAGAGATTCGTTAACACTTTCGCAGTTTTACAGAATCATCGCTTACAGATCTCTTTTACAAACGAGCTGATTGAACTAAAACCTAAAATAAATCTTTCCGATATATTATTCTCAATTACGGCCGTGTTATATAACTTGCTAATTCCATTTCCTTTTAGCTTATTATGAGACAGCCTCCAGAGTGTCTTGCCTAATAAGTAGATAAATTTCCCATGATGCGTATCGAAGTCAGAGTCCATTAGTTATAGAAGAGTCAGCCATCTGGTTACTTGACATATTGATTCTGTAACTTGAAGATAATGACCCGAAACAATGCAGACATGTTCATACGACATTGTCTGAAGTTTGTTCCGGAGAATGTTGTTAATGCATAGATATTTTAATTGATAATTATTTAAAGTGCAGTGAAACGATGGTTGTCTGTGAACAGCATTAATTAACTATTCGGTAAAACACAGAACATTCGATTAAAATTAAATTAATGATTAGAGAAGAATTTTGGACGAGTTTTAAAATAATTTGATCGAACTCGAACTGTACAAATGTTCGATTCGCTTAAGAACTTTTGAATTCTAAATTTTCAAAGATACACGCACATATATAAATATATAAATATGCATAAATAATTCAAATGGCGTAGCTGTTTATAATTATATACAAGAAAATCTTTGATTTTATTATAAAGTAATTTGTTTCAAATTAATTCCAAATTTATTAGGATTTTTTCAAATAAAGCAGGGAGAAAGATTTCTGCTTACAAATTTTGGAAAATTTAATTAATTCATTAAATTTCACAAAACTTTCAAATGTTACAAAAGGTTCAAAAAATTCCATGTTGATTTTAGTCTATAACAACACAGACTTTATTTTATTTTTATTTTTTTTCATTTTACTTACTTTATTATCTCCTTCTATTGAAAAATTTGAAACTATTTAAAAAACGTTAATTAAATTTTGAAGCTGGATTTAATTCGAACTTTGCGTGTAAGGAACGGAATTTTTCTCTAATAAGTTTACAAATTTTTGTAAGCTTCAATTTTAACATCAAGATGAAGGTTTCAACCGCCATCTTTATACTGTACAAATCATATATAATTAAGAAAACTGCAATGGAAAATAATACTTTATTCATATTTTAATTATAATGTAGAAATTTAAGTATTCTAATACATTTTCTAAATATTTAATTGAAATATTTACTAAAAATATTCATGTAAATCATAAAAATTTACTATTAATATTTACCACATTTTAACTACACAAGGTATGTTAAGTAATTTTAAATTATATAGTTTAAAACTGGCAGCATCAAAATTTGCTTTTTTTTCACTTTTGTCATTAATAAATCATTTCATTTGACATTTTTAGTGAAAGAAGATTATTTTCGAATAATGTATATATATTTTATCTTTTTGTGCTTTCAGACGAAAGAACAAAGTTTATGCATGAGAGTTTCTTCTTTTATCCTTATTCTATTTCTTCTTTTATCCTTAATCTTATCTTTATTCTCTTTTTATTCTTTCTATAATATTTATGTTTCACTTATATGCATACATATGATATATAAGGAATAAATATGGCATATAAGGGTTAAATATGGCATATAAGTAAGTTATTTGATATCTTAACTCTGATCTGACTGGAAGTTAGTTTATTTTGATTTCTTGCTTTTTACGAGAAAATAGGTATAAAAAAGTTTATATCCTCTTGATAATAAAGAAACTCTGTAATATCCATTGAACATTTCTTTATCATTTTTAACATAACACGGATAATGTTGTCAATTCGCAGAAAGTGGCGATTTTTTATATAAATAACATAAGACGAGCAGACGTAAGGTTTTCTTTATATTTTATTGATATAATAAATTATCTTTATGTAGATTATAAACTGCAGCTTATGGTGACTAATTAAAATTTAAATTATTCTGTCATATATAAAATACCACATTATTTCATTGAAAAATATATATAAAAAATATCCTTATATATTTTCAAAATTCGATGCCTAAATTATGAGGAAATATTTACTTTAAAGTGCACAAGGGAATTGTATTATAATCATAAAAAAAATTAAATTTTGGAAATTCACATAATTGCCGCATTTCAAACCTCTTTGAATCTGAAACTAACATTTCTAGAATAATGCTTCCCTTTTGCCATTCTATCTTGCTTTCTGTCAGTGAACAAAGTCGCAATTAAGTAGAAACGCATCATTTCAGAAGTATAATTTAACATCGGTGGATCAACTTTCGTAGATTCTCTGAACATCAAAATTTCAGATTTATTTCACAGTTTAAAATCATTAGATAGAAAACTAGAAAGCTGTCTGTACATGTGCACGTGAAGACGATAAAACATATGATTAAAATTTAGGAAATAGTTTTATCAGAAAAAATAAATAATACAGAATACATATTGAATTTGGACCACATCCTTGTATTGACTTACTCTTTTATGGTTTGTCTAATGCCTATTCGTAAATATAATCTACTTATTCTTATTTCATTTAAGGTGTCTGAATAGTGGATTCAGAACCTGATTCCACCAAATATCTGTAATGGATCCGATCTGATAGTTAAAATGCTATGTTGTTTAATTTGTCTATTTTAATGACACAATATATTAAATCGACCTCATTGAACTAAATATAAGGTAATTATCTTACAACAATGTGATGATACTTGGAGTCTAAAAATGAGACTGCTATTTTAAGTGCCATCTTTTTTATTTCATCTGGGTTTAAAATTTTAAGGGTGTTTTCCAAAAGAGGTCTCATATAAGTTCAAAGCAGAATGTAAATCTAAGTAAAATAGTAAGCACTTTTAACGACGTAAAATTACAAAGCAGTTAACACTTTCAGATCGAAGCTATTTTGCTATTTTACCTATGACTTCCCGTGGAGTGA
>JAPMOR010020965.1:444727-471923 GCA_026543865.1 Argiope aurantia
GTGTGTGTGTGTGTGTGTGTGTGTGTGTGTGTGTGTGTGTGTGTGTGATTTGAAAAAAAAATGTCTGCAGTGTAAATCGTTCCATGCAAATTTTAATTTCCATCCCAGTAAAAGTGTATAGTGCATTTAAAGTACACTGTGAAGATATTTTTCAAAACTTTGCTATGCGTTTTGGATATGCTGACGTCAAATTTGATACCACTTATTCATAATCTTACTCATTTCTATGGGAACATTTATGACGCCATTAGTATAATATCGAATAGTGTTATAAATTGCTGAAACAAAGATTCTCTTAGGAAACGTTCAGGGATCATTTCTACTACGTCAAGTGAGTATTTCTAACCAACAACGCTATGTGATTCCGACGACTCTACCCCTTCTATAAATTTGTAACCCTGATGGGGAAAATTCTCCACATAGCTCCATTTTAAATAATTAATTTAATAAATTATGTTTACGTTTGGAATGAAGAAAGGCATTCTAAAATATCTTTACGCATATATTTTTATCACATTATACTATATCAAAACATGCTAAAAACTTTGGTTGAAAAATATATTATGAATTCTTAGTATACATTTTTATAAAGAAATAAAGCATACCAAGTGAGCAATTAATTAATGTCGAAGGAAAATAATAAATAATTTATTTAATTCCTTTTAACGATAAATTATTCTAAACTATAAAATAAAGATTTATTTATATAGTTGAATTATTATTATATAGTTGAATTTATATTTATTTATTATTACAGATTTGAAAACAATAGATGTGTAACCAGAATTTTAAACATCTACAAATTACCGCCAAGACTCTATTTAGAGAGGATATTTATTTTAATTTTAAAGAAGTTATTTATTGTTGTAATACTATTGCACTGCTTAGGCTAGTGTTATCGACTACCTCAATAATTATACAAACAAAAAGTTAAATTTAAAATTATATTATAAATAAAACATCAGTCCATAAGCTAACAAGTAAAAATATTTTTTTTTCATCCCTGCGTTTTCTACATATAAAGCCTCCTGTGTCTTTTAAAGTAAAATATTTTTTATTTAACTGAAGTTCTTATTTTAGCTCAAAACCCATGAAATACATCCCTGAAATGTTTATTTAGTTTTTAGATGTTATTTTCAGAAAAAAGTGCACTTTTTAAGAAAATTTATTACAGGATATTTATTTTTTGGTAACCAAAAACAATTGTTGAAGGAAAATGAATGCTTGTATTTTTGCATATAAATACATACATACACATTTTCATATATAAAAGATTTTTTTCGTATATTTTATATTTTAATATATTACATTTTATATTTTAATATATTCCTACATTTTATATTTTAATATATTATATAGTAAGTTATGTGACTACGTTCGGAATGAATTTTTCAAAAACATTTGAAAATAATTATACTTTTAAATATTTACACAAAAAATTGAAAACATCTATGAAAGCTAAAATATACCATATAAATCGTAATTTTAAAAAAAATGGAAAAAATTGCGGGTTTTTTTTTCTTTTTTGTCTAAAAAGAGGTATACAGGAAAAATCTTCTAGTTTAGAAGTTTATGAAATGATTTTAAAAAAATTTTGCAGGTAGCTTAAGAAATATATTATTTAGTCTATTTCTATCCATACGTAGTATATTTCTATCCATTCTTTAAATATTGGGGTTCAAATGATAAATAACACGAAATTTCCTATTTTTTGCACTTGTGAAGCACGAAAACAACCTTAATATTTCTAAATGAAAAGATTGCTTAATTCTTTAGTTCAGGAACTATAAAACATATTGAAGAATTTTTATACGGAATTTGAACCAAAAAATGTGCATTAAGTTGTAATTTATGATGTTTTTCATAAGAGAATTCTATCAAAGATTAGATTTGAGAAAGTGGTATCTAAAGTTGCAAAATAGCATTAAAGTATATGTCATTGCAACTTTAAAAATCATTATATCTACCCCAAAAAATAGATTTAGTAATAAAATTCTAATAGTTTTAGAAAAAAACCGTTTCTAATCTGTTTCAGAATAAACCTTTTCTAACTGTTTTAGGATAAACCGTTTCTAACTGTTTTAGAATAAACCGTTTCTAACTGTTTTAGGATAAACCGTTTCTAACTGTTTTAGAATAAACTATTTCTAACTGTTTTAGAATAAATCGTTTCTAACATTTTAGAATAAACCATTTCTAACGGTTTTATAAGTAAACCTGTTTAAACAATCAAAATATTAAATAAGAAATTTTTGCAAAAAACGTTTGACTTTTTACCGCAGTCACCTTCTTTAAAAAAGATTTTAAGCCAATAAAAGAAAATGTTAGGCATAAAATTATAAATTATTCTTTGCTGAATATATATAATAAAAAATGTATTTAAAAAAACCCTGAAACTTATGTTTTAGTGAATCAAAACGCGATAAGGCACATTTCTGCATTTAACTATTTTATTTCCTTTACATTTGAATTTAATCCGAATAAAATCCTATTCTATTTTCGTTCAATAGAATCTCATTGGGAAAAATGTTGTACACTAATAGATTCATTCAATCCCACATATTCATAAAATAGTAAAAACATAAAATACTGAAACATAAACTTTACTGCCTTTTAAATAACGCAGATGTACCGAAAATTTTGAATTTATGATGTTACATTAAAGTTGGGGCTCACATCACACGCAGAGGGAAGGATATCGGATTAAAAAAACGGCTATTTTAGGAAGGAATTCAGGTTTCTACTTTTAGAAAGCATTTACTTTTGGAAAATCGTGCAGAAAATATGTTTAAAAATATCTAGACGCATTCTTCAAATATATGCGCGCATATATCACTCTATTTTTTTTTCTCCCATTCGAGTAAAATTTAAATTCTTCGGAATACTTCGTTCATTTTTGATTCTAACCATGGCATCCTACAATATTCATGGAAGCGAATTTTTTGGAGCATAAACAAAATATCGTGTCTAGCTGTAAAGGACTTGAAAAGCTTTTTTTTCTGTAGGATGCTTGTAAAACTATTTATATGACACAAGTTCAAAATCTTATACTTATGCTCTGGAACAATCATAATAACTTACAAATATGGATTCTAAGAAATGAAAGACAATTTGCAAATCTGTTTGAATAACATATTTCTAGAATACTATAACCTAATTTTATCACTATTTTAATTAAATCAAAAAGCTTCATACTCAAACAATACAACACTTTTTGTATTTTGCTTCCTAGGGTAATGAACATTACCTAATATATATCATGGGTCTCATATTTGGACTTATTGGGTCTATTATGTAAAAGAAATTTACAAATGTTGCTATAAAATCCCAATTTTTTCTTGGCAATATTGCATTATTGTGTTCACATATTTTAGAACTACATATCTATACTTTGATTGAGTCCATAATTTGACAAAACTATACAGTTACTATATGAAGATCATATACTAAAATCCATCCAACAAACTCGTTTATTGTAAGTTATTGCATATGCTTGAAAATGCATAGAGACACCCATATCTGCATTCTGGCATTAAAATCATGCTCAAAAGTCCATAAATATCAGATTCTAAAATATTTATTTTACATGTACACAGACGGATAATGAAACATTCGCATCAAGAATTTGGTTCAGAAATTCGCAGAGATATTTTTATACAATTTTGGCTCGGCAACTTTAAAATTAAGTATTATTTGGCTAATAAAAATTTATATATGATTTTACTATTAAATATTAAATTTCACTAATCTAGGTGGAGATGGGCACACTATGGCCTGTTTGAAAGTTCTATCCTAAACTGCAGATGTTAAATTAATTGGATAATCAGTATATCCGGATTCAAATTATATTACGAGAAAATTTGAAGGCATCTTTTAAAAGCTCTTTTTCAGTTTATTCATTCGCTGATTTATCCATTCTATTAGTAATAATGAATTTTTAAAACTATATTTCTTGAGATCTTATTGAGTTTAATAGCAAATTTTATTGGCTACCAATACTTTCCTACATTTCTTTGTTAGTTTGTTTTCTAATAAACGTTAAATATCTCTATCTAGAAGCATTTATCTATTTATAAATATAGTGATACATCAATAAATGAAATTTTATTCCTCAGCATTTGTTGATTTATCGTGTTTATATAGAAATGAATGATATGACAGACAAGCTTTTCATCACTGAGCTTTCTTCGTCTAACTGTGATGCAATTCTAAAATTTTGGTGAAAAAATCTACACAACACATATTTTGAGACACATATTCCTAGAAGGCATACATATTTCAAATAAACATAATTTTTCACTTGTGGAAATCTAAAATTTAAAACTCATCAAAATCACGAATTAGAAATAATTACACTCCTTTTTCTTGGTATACATTCTATAAAGAAATTCAAATGAAAAGAAAAATTTAAAGTTTTGTTAAATTCGTGAAACCAAAAAGGACATCAAATAAGAAATTGAAGAACGTATTCCTCTGTTACAAATAGACACAATATTCAAATAAATGTTTAACAGAAACTTGAGGTTTTAATTCATTCTTATAACTTATTTCTTATTCGCAAACTCGAAATCTCAAATTAGCTCAAAGATTACAAGCAAAATCATATTTTAATAACAAAATCTTCGAGCATTATTAATAAATGGAGTGGAATATATTCTTTAATATATTCTCATAAACTCGTCACTTATTATATTAATTATCTTTCTAAATTAATTTAACCAAAATTTTCTTTGGATTATTTTTTGTCATCGCTTTGATGAAATGCGACTGACTTACTTATATTAGTAAAAGAACGTTTAATTTTTTACCAACACTCCGGTAATGATCTTTCTTCACCGTAATTTTTTATTCTCTCGAGGGGACCAGAAGATTAAAGATTCGAATCTTTAATTAATTTTACGCTCCTGCAACAAGAGGCGCCTCATTCTTAGAAAAGACCTTTGATGTCTGAAGAATTAATAACATTCAAAAGAAAAATATGATTATTAAAATACGCGGATGTATTTGCTCATTAAAATCGTTTGGTCATGAAATAATCGACAGACGGGGGATTTAATTCGAGTTGTTTTAAAATAATGAGGAAAGCTACAGGATGCAAACGATAGGGAAGCTATATAAAAAAATATGTGTATTCGAATTTTGTTCTAGCATTAAGAATAGGAAAATATTTTTCCGAAACCGAGTTAATTATATCGATTTTAGCATTTATTTCACCTTCTCTGATGTTCCTTTGCATAAAACTTGTCTTTTGAAATTAATATTAAACTTTTAATAAACTACTTTCTAAAATAAAATAGAATTTAATAATTTCTATTTAATGAAGTTATTTTTACGAATTTTGTGAAATTAGAAAATAAAGCACATTTTTGATTGGAGGAATAAAATCTAAAATCTGTTAATTTCAAATTCAAAGGAAATCAAAAATTTTCCTTGAATCAGTCCACCATTTTCTACAAAAAAAAATATTGTCATATATTTTTATTTATATAAAATTAATGTATTTAAATATTATAAATCAATAAAAGAAAACAAATTTTTGATCAAAAAAATGTTCATCATTTTTTTTGTAGAGCTACTGCTTATACAACATGTTTTTCATCAGATGATATAAGGGTGACGATCGATGAATTTTACAAAATAAAAATTCAGTGTGCTGATAAATCATTCGAGAATATTTCTTTTTGTGATACGACCTTCTTCTATTTTGAAAATGTTTTTCACCTCATTATCCAAAGAGCTTCGTTTCATTGGGCTATAAATTTAATAAAGTAAAGGTTATTTTTACATTTTGGGTGTGTCAGTTATCAGATAAAAGTATAATGTGGATTAATTTGTCACGTTAATCAGTTCTATTAATATTGTTCTTATTAAACTCTTGAATAGAACAATTTACAATGCGCACCATCGAAGAATTTCTAAAACAATTTTTGAGACGGTTCGAAATTAATTATTTGAAAAAAGGGAAACAATTTTTAGTTCAATTGAAGGACTTTTTTTTATTATTTTTGGTTTTACCAATTATGTTTTTTGAAGTTCCTATTTATAAATGCTATCTTAATTAACCTTCTTGCACATATGTTATCTTCCCGTATTATATCATATTTTATATAAAAAAAACATTAAACTTTCCTTTTATCCTTTAATCAAATTTGCTGATGCTTTTGATATTTGATGATATCTGTTATTTATTGAAAGTTGAACAACAAAGTTTCTGCGAATTATCTTCGCTGCTTATGAAAGAGATTAAAAAATTATTTTATCGAAATATTACCTGCGATTGAGAAATTGACTGACCATAAAATATTTTTATTGCCTCTATAATATTATTGCACTTGACTCCATTGGGAAGGTGCATGTGCATAATACACAAAACTGATGCACAGCTATTAAAATAACACGCCTTCATACCCATCATAATATAATACCAAAGATGCTTTTTTGAGGAAACGAATAATATTTTAGAAATTTAATTGAAATTGAACTAGGCTATTACATTGAAAAGTTGATATCTCGAGAAATTATTGTTATTTTTTTAATTCCTTATTCTTAATCCTTGAACAGATTTCCTTCTAAAACCATCATAATTTTATTTCAAAGTATATTTTTTGGTAAGTAGCATTGATTTTTATTTTTGCATTTACATACATTTTAAAGCTTATGTCTTTAGATGCTATTTTCTGAAATATAGAACATGATAGAATTTTCTTATGATAAATCTCATAAATTAAAGTCTAATTCATTTTTATCAGATTTGGTATAGTAATTTCTCAATAGGTTCTGCAGTTCCTGAACCAGAGAATAAATTATCTATTCATTTAGAAATATTTTATGGTTCTTTTAGTACTTCACAAAGTGAAAAAAGGGAAAATTACGTGTAATTTGCCAGTCGAACCCCAGCATTTAAAGAATGGATAGAAGAACTACTTATTTTTAGTTCAGGAACTAGATAATATATTAATAAACTGATTAATAAACCTCAGCGTTAGAAGTTTTTCTATACCTCTTTTTTCCAATTTTTAGAACCGCATATGTCGCTTATATGGTATATTTTGGTTTCATAGATGTTTTGTTAATCATTTTTAAGCATATATTAAAAAACGTTTTCAAACTTTTTCCGAATGTTTTCCAAAAAAAAAAAAATCATTCCGAACGTAATCACATTTCTTAAACATTTCCAATATTCCTGGCGTACAGACTGCTCACCAAGAAAGGTTACTCAACTATAAAATTCATAATCAAAGTATGATAGCCTAATCATTTTCTGCTCTATTAATACAAGATGTTGTACGATATTCCCGCGATGTTGTTCGATGTTCTGAATACAGGCCAGTGTCGGAAAGATATCGTTACAATGTTCTGTATTTTGTATTAATAGGTTGTAGTTGTCAGATTTTCATACTTCATTCATTTCAGCTAATACGTATCATTGAAAAATATGATAGTTTCAACTTACATTTTGTTGCAGGTCGCGGATTGGTGAATGCTCCAAGAGATCCGTTCGTGAAAGTGTTTCTTCTGCCAGACGAAGAGAATTTCCACCAATCCAAGATAAGGAAGAGAACTCTCACACCCAAGTTCAATGAGACATTCGAATTCAAAGTAAGTTTTTTTTTTTGCATTTTTTTATAAACTATTTTTTACAATAAAAAATATTATTTACGGAAACAGTTACAATAGAATGTAAAATTAAAATTGCATTTTTGAATATTAATAAATATTACTAAAAAATAAGGATTTCAATTAGCATAGATGATATATTCGAAAAAAGTTTGAAGGATTGTTTATCACTATTTGGAAATAACAACTCAAGAGTGAGAAAATATGCTGTTATTAATATGAAAATGAATAATCTTGTTATAATACATTTAGTTAATTACTTGCAAAATAATATAGAAATACAATGGATTTAATTTATCAAGGCCTTTGGTTAACTTGCAGTATCAAATCGATACGCACTATATCTATATCTATTAACTATTTTTAACTCATTGCAATTTTGTTCTTACTACCTTGAGTATCTTCCTTGTAGTCAGGAAGTGTCACATATCGTGTGATATGTGCCACACCATAGCTTAAGCAACAATACTGTATCGTGTGTCACATATCACATGATAGCCTATTGTTGCTTACTTCCGTATTAGGTTATCGCTTACAGTTTGGAGTAAACACTAATTCGATTTACGTTACGCAATCATTCTTTACTGAAATGCAAGTGTTTTGGAGCTGCAAACTGCTTTACGTCCCCCCACACACATACACTTTTTTGCTTTAAATATATACAACTACTCAAATTCGCATAAGGTACCAAATGCATTAAAAATATAAACGATTTTTGTTTCAACGTTTCAAATTAAACGCAATAAGAAAAGGCCAAGTTCACTTTAAAGTAGATTTGGGGGAAACACTAGACTACTTTTAAATTTTCTTCGCCGAAATTGGTGATACACAGTTGTATTAGTTGGCATAAAGAAAAGTACTGCAAATTTGGCAATACCAGCATTGTTTGAAATTAGATTTTTACTGCAACATTTTTTCACGAGATAAAATTTCGAAGCCTATTAACCTGAAAATAAATAATAAAAAAATCCAAAAGCTATTTTAGATATTTTTTTTAAATAATTAATGAAAATATAGAAACATTTTAATCTGGTAATAAACAAAGAAATATGTAAAAGCTATTTTAAATGAATATTTAAATGAGTCTTTTGAGATTTTTTACTTCCACACATTTAAAATTCTAAAAGTAGATATATTAAAAATGTCTGCAACCCCAGTATCATTCTTTATTATTCCTGAAGTTTATCTAAAGTACTGAAACAAAAGATAAAATGTGGAAATATAAAATAAAACGTGGAAAATTTCAAAGTACACCATTTTCTCAAAAATATCAAATTATCCTGTTCTATTACCACATATTTTATCCACTTGAAATTAAATGTAGATAATTTGAAAGAATACAGCATTATAGAGTTTCGGGAAGTATATTCACTATGAAAAATGCAAAATAAATTTATAGATAGATAAAACATCATTAATTAATTGCTTTTATCTTTCAAAAAATCAAGAAAAGGCAATGAAAAATTATTTTAATTGCCAAAATATACGAGCAGAATTTTTATGATATATCTACATTTAAGAAATTCTAGAGATGGCCCCATCCTCAAAGAAAAGGAAATAGAACGGGGATTTGTCAGTATGTGAATATGATAATTCAAGAAACGTTCTAACAAGGAGAATAAAATTCCGAAAAATAGCTTTACACAATTTTTTTTATTTGTATTAAAATTTATAGAAAGAAATCTTGTCTATCTGTCAATTCTTTTATATCTTCGTATTAGCGAGTAAATAGTCAGATGAATATTAACAGAAAAGTTATTGACTCTTTCCCTTGAAACGAAATAGAACAGATTCCAATTCTAAGTAATTTTTTGTACTTATAATAAATACAATTATTTTTATACTTATATGTTTATTCGTTTTAATTTTAATATTTCTGAATGTTTTGAAAATTCTGTTTGAACTATCTAAACATTCTCGAACAGTCATAATGAATGTAGCAAAATTAGTGAAAGACGTTTGCGTTAAGGTATGTGATAGCATTCGTGATTAATGTGACTCTTATGAAATATGTGTATTTTTTTAAATTTGTACATTAAAATTATTGAATAAATACTTGTAACAAAAACTATTCAAGTTCAGAGTGAAAAATATCTTAAGAATTGAGGGTTTTTTTTCTTGGCTTAAAAAAGAGATATAAAGCAAAAGTTTTATAATTCAGACGTTTATTAAATAATTTGTTTAAAATTTACAAGTTGTTTCAAAATCATGTTATCTAGTTCTTTAACCATGAAATAAATATACATTTATATACATTAATCTGCTTAATAAAAACAAAACTTTTTCAGTTATTTTCCCCTTATGAAGCATTAATGCAATCATAATTTTTTTAATGAACAAATTGTTTATTCTGTAATTAAAACACTGCAAAACATTTAAGAGAATTTATTCCTTCAAATTTGAAAACAAGATGTGCACTATCGTTTATTTTATGGAATATTTTCCGTAAAATTATTTTACCAAAATTTATAATTAAAAAATATCATTAAATCTTATATTATGTTAAAATAAAAATAAATATGAAGAATTGAAACAAAACACAAAAGATTTTATAAATAAAATTGTGCAGAAATGTAGAATGTTAATTCAAAAATATATTCGATGCTTTCGTGAAATACCGACTTTTTAATGTAATCTTAAATTTAAATCTTAATCAATATTATAGGAAATTAAATAATTTCTCATTAAAAATTTTATTACTAAAATAATGTGTATCAACTTTGAAATATAATAATAATTTTTGTAATAAAGTTTTAAACTACTGAAAACCAATTAAAAACGTAATCAAACTATGTAATAAATCTATGTATTAAATGCCTGTTAGCTACAGCATTTCCACCATACGACACAATACACTAATGCACGAGTAAGTAATGAACTGAAATCTAGTACATAAATAAATGTCAAATAAAATGCAATTTTCCATCTGCATTTTTCCCCTTTAATTGAGAACATTTTGTATTAAAACCAATTTCATCGACGTCATGCAACCAAATATTCTCAATTTAAACGGCTAGTGAACAATAAAATATAATACATTGAAAATATCAGATGAAATGTGATTTTCTACTGGCACAATTAATAATTCGATTAACTTGAAAGAAAAATCGTGAAAACTGAAAACGTAAATTTAAAATATAGAAATTAGATTTTGAAACGTTTTTGGATTTGTCTACTTCCTTTTGTAATTTCTAAGCTTATTTTTCTTTTAAGAAAATACAAAACTGTTGATTCGATTTCAAATTTTAGTTATGAGTAAATTTAAAGAAGAGAACAATAACTAGGATATGAGCTAAGATACTCAGTTAAAATATTAAAAAAGAGTAAATTTATAAAATATGAATAATCGTTTGGTTACTTTGATATATGTTTCCTCAGGAATAATCATATTCATATTTTACTGCAGTAATTAAGTTAAAATAAACAAAATCGTTACTTATTCTGTCCTATTATATTGAGTTGCAGATGATTAATGAAATAAATATTAAATACATATTTTCTAAAGAAGCTTTGAAATCATTGCAGAAATCTAATCTTTCAAATTTAGTATGCTATCTGTATTTTTAAATAACAGACATCTCTTTTTTATACTTCATTATTTTGCTATTTTAATCAATAACATTGTTCTTGATTTTCTATTAACATAATTTCGAATTTTTAAATATTTAGCTTTTTTTTACATTTCTGAACAATTATATTAATACAGATCTAATTCTTTCTTTATAATTCAAGGAATAATTAATAAATATCTGAAAACCTTTATTCTCTAAATGACAATCGGTGCAAATTCTGAAATGCTTAGGCATTTTGACACTTAAAATATATTTTTAAAAAATTAAAATTAATTCAAAATTTATTAATGTGGATAGTTTAATAATGTGGATTAAGAAAATATCCACAGCTTGAAGTGAATTAAAATTTTAAGTTAAGTCTATATTAAAACTAAATTTAATTCGTCGTTTTATATTTTTTTACTTTCATTTGCTTAAAAAAATATAAGATCATTTTCATGCATTTTAATACCACAGCATTTAACAATACAAATTGGAAAAAAAAGTTTAGTAAAAATATTAAAAACATTTTAATAAAAGGACTATTTCCATTAACTTTTTCGTGGAAAAAAAATGTTTTTCTCAACATTATTATTTTCCGATTGAAAAACTTCAAATTGGACAAGAATTGGTATGTAAAACTTCAAATTGGAGAAGAATAACATCGTAGGGTTCTTTTATTCGAATAAAAGAACCAGATATGTCCGCTCGAAAAATATTTTTTTCCCTACTTTAGATCCTAACAAATTCCATTTCAAAAATTGCTCAGCCTAATTTACATTTTAATCATGAAAAAATGATGTATGCATACTTTGTTCGTTTCTGTTTTTTTCCCTCGATTTCTAAGAGTCACGAAGATGAAATAGTTCACGAAAATATTTTCCTTTTTATTCTATGTTTTCCTCATCTGTGTGGTAAATTGAATAAAAACGGAGATGTTCACTGGAACGAACATCTCATTCTTTTCCATCTTGTGGGTGGAAAATGCATTGTGAGATGTTTTTCTTCGTATATTTGAAATAAAAGATTTTATTGCAAAACAGTTTATTCTGATTATTTGTTCTAAAATGTTGTAAAATCGAAATATTTTTTGAAAATTTTTAGATTTTAGTAAAGCATTCAACTACTTAAAATAGCATTTAAAAGCAATTGTGACGTGAGATAACCTCTGTATACCTATTATTTTTTTTAATTAGGATTAAATCTTGCAAGATGACATTTGAGTTTCTTTAATAAGTGAATTTATTCATTTAAGTTATAATCATGATATTGAGAGTAATTAAAGCATAATGTATGTTTATTTCGCAATTCAACTGTGTGGTATTGTTATATAAAATCCGTTTTGCAATTATAAGGTGAGAAGTCCCATAAGGTATTTACGACGACAGAATACTATTACACAGATATTGTACAATATGCACTTCAAAATATAAAGGTCCTCGATTCACATTATTTGTTTTATCCTTTCTCAAATATAGTTCTGCTGAGAGGCAATCGAAAAATCTAGAAAAAAAATGCAAACTCAGGAGTTCTAATACAGATATCGTCTTAATTCATCTACTTTAAAGAACTTTAATTTTATTGCCGAAAGATGACCAAATTTACCGCTAATGTCAGGTCGTATACCTGATATCGATTAAAATATCTGTAAAATTATATTTATTACTATGATTAGTAATAAATTAGATTTATTGCATCCAGAAGTAATATTATATACATGCATTCATTATAATACTTATGCATTTATTATTTAACCCTTAATGACCTAGAGTATCAATTTTGATACCAATCTTTTAAACCGAATGTTCACATTACTATTAGTTTTTTTTATAGGTTGGCTGTACGTATTTTACTGTTGTATAATATTCTTCCCAACGAAATTTAAAAAAAAATCAAATGTCATTATTGTTTTATTTTATCTATGACATATTACTTGCGCGGCAAAGTGAGCAAGTAAACACATTTTACTAAAAGTTTTGTTGAATACAAATTTGATATATTTTCTTTTTCTGAAGAATATAAATACTTTTGAGGTAAGTGAATATATTATTTTCGCTATGATATAATTATTTTTTGCGAGTGCATGTTTTACTTGAAGAAACTAGTGCTATTTTTGTGAGTATCAATTTTGATACTTCAGGCATTCCGCCCTACATAAAACCTACCTACTAATTCTTTGGCTATTTTTCCCTTCATCTAGACCCTCAAGTAAACACAGTAATATTAAAAATAAATCACTTTCGTAAATCAGGCTACTAAGGGTTAAGTACTTACACAGAATATTTATTTAATGCAGACTTTGTAGAAAAGCTGGAGATGATGCCACTTTACTCTATTTATGATAAATTAACAAAATATCTTTTACCCATTCTCTCATAGAACTTATTAAATAATAAATTCAAAAACATCTCACATATACAGTATTTGTAAAAATTTTCTTTTAAACGAATTAGAGACATCGTTATAACAAAAAAAGTTCTTCAAGTCTTTCATTACTAATATCAAAAGAAAAATACGACATTTGTTGAATTTTATCAGAATTTAAATAACACACAAAAGCTCTTTAACATAATGTTAAAATTTGCAATTACATGTTAAAATTTACTGGTACACTTAATGCACTTAAATATATAAGCTAATGAGCAATTATATAATGCAAAAATCATTATTACTAGCATAATTATGGCGAGAAACAAAATTTTAGAAGTTCAGTCGATTCAAAATTTATAGAAGAATTTTCAAGAATATTTTCAAATCTTGGTATAACATTTCATTTTATGATGATTCTTTCCTTAATTGATTATTCATTTTTAATTTAGATAATTCTTTTTGTTTTTATACATTAATACTGTATTTAGGAAAATATTTCGGGTACCTAATCTTCTACAAACTTTATTTGCTTTATAATTGAAAGATCTGGGTTAAAAATTACCTTAAGATGATTCTGAAATGATTATGAAGTTTTTTCCTTTATTCGGTTTTCCTCTTTAATAAAAAATTCATTGCTTTAAAATATTATTAATTCCAATTTTTCTTAATCCGAAGGTAGTTATAAAAAAATTCCATATTTCATCTTTCATCCCACACATTTTAATATTTCTATAAAACTCTCGACTTCTCTTAAAAGAAAATGTATCCTTTTGTAGTTATTAAAGCATATCTTTCATTATAATTCTTTATTCTAATCCCCGATCTGGAACGCCTACTGATTAACTCCCACGCATGACTAATTCCTTACCCGTCGTTCTTAAATATTCAAGCCTTAAAATAATATAAAAATAATGAATTATATATTTCACGTTGAGAAATAATGCTAGTAAAACTAAAAATACTATAATCTGTTGGATATTATTTTACTTTGAAATCAATAAATATTTGCTCAGGAATAGAAGTTTTGTCCATATTAATAAGTAAGTTTATATAATGAAAGTATATATAGTATATAGAAAGTATACTGAATATAAATTAATTAAAATTAAAATTCATAAATAATAGTTTACATGCCACAAAAATCCAGATTCGAAATAGATATATTTTAAATTTTGTTCATTAATGAAAGATTTTTCGATAAATAATAATAATAATATTGTGTGTGTGTGTGTGTGTGTGTGTGTGTGTGTGTGCAATGATATTTTAAAATCTAATTTAAACTTAATTAATTTCTTAGATTTCAACTCAATTTAGTCCATATTAACTTCATTCTAAAATATTCTCTTATTTCCTGATACCATTCCCCTTTTTCTATCTAATTAATTCAATAGAAACTTTGTAAAATTCTTGAATTGGCTAAAGAACTGACACGTTCCCACGCTCCGAATAAAGTGATAAAATATGGCTATATTAACAAATTCCACTAAAAGATCCCTGTGATTCCCTCGCTTGTGATTGACATGTGTTAGAAATCCCTATTAAAATCTCACAGTATATATTCACAGGGATAAAATTTTCATAAGCTTTCCCTCATTTCGCTCTGTATCGTTCTGTGTTGTATGTGTGCTCGTCGCTCCTGCTTGTACATAATGCATGCCTCCCCGGGATGAAATAAAAAGTCGTCAAAAATCTGAAGTCACTTCACTGCTTTAGAAAGTGATTGTGCTTCAAAAATTATTCTTACATATATATATATATATACGATTTTATAATAATAATTTTATCTTTGGTTTTCCCAGTTGAAATAAAATATTAAAATGCTATTTTAAATCACCTTAATTATTTTTCTTCGAGTTAATATTTGCATCGTCAAATTAAATATAGTACCATGCTTCTTTTTTTATTACCTAGAAAATATAAAAGTTGTGGAATCCAATAACTTATCCGATTTATAAAAAAAAGCTGAAAATAATTAGTGGATTTTCTTATGATTGAATTTGCCAGGCTGCCATATATGCATACATATATGTAAAAAACACAAGAAAAAAATTAAGAGCTTTAGCAGAGGATGAAATCACAGCGTAATACTTAAAAGAAAATAAGAAACATGTTTTTTTTTTTTTTTCATGAAGACCAGGAAAACACTACTGGAGAAAATTTATTATTATTTGAGACCAGTAAAATCTGTCTAAAAGTTGTATTACCGCGGTTCAGATGTCGTTGGTTTGAAAGACTTTTCTGTAGTAATATTGTCGCGTAGATGAGAGGTGAATGTAGTAAGGCCAATGAAAATGGAAATGGAAATGAACGCACTCAAGATCAACTCAAGTTTTTATTGCAAATCTAACTGATCGAGAAACGACTTATATACATTTAAAGAACGTTCCTGACTTTGAAGGCTCGCAGAAAATTGGGAATTTAAATTTACATAAATAACATAGATTTACATAATTAACATAATTTCGACATAAAGCAAATTGAAATTAAAAATCATTTTTTCTTTCGGTAATTTGCCTCGCTTGTGTTCAAACCCGCAACCTCCCATTCAGCTATGAGGGGCTTTGTTGATGAGAAGCTATGATGTGCAGGTTGAGGCACTGAACTATGATGTGCTTGGCCGTAAGGAACAATTTTCCAAACAATATTAGTGCAGCAGCATCGCTCAAACACGCAATCCTTTATTATAATCATACTTATGTCATTAATTTAAGATTCTTCGACTACGGCACTGATATAATTAATAGTGTGACTTTTGTTATAATTGTTTTATTTATTTATTTTTGCTAAATCTGTGCTTTGCATTTTATTAATTATTATAAGTTTATTTATAAGAGTGCTTTTATGAAGTTTGTCGGAGGTATTAGAATTTCACAAACTGTTTATATTAACGTTAAATCTAGACATTTATTTTGTCATAAATGTCAATATTTATATTGTTTTATTTCTTGTTAATTATATCTAAAAAATATTGTGGGGTTTTGATACAATTGCAGGTTTTATATTTGTTTTAGAATTGATACTTTTAATTCATTTGGATAAGTAGTATTTTTGCCATCAATATGTCTCAACTGATTGAACAAATGTTTTTTCAAAGAAATGTAGAAGGGTTAGTAGAAATGAAAAGCTAATTTCTCCTAGGATACCTATTATTCAATATTTTATATATTCAGTATTTGTATACCGATATGAAAGCATTTTATTTTATTTTAATTTATTTAGCTTATCTTATTATTACAATAATAATCGTAGTTTTTTCATTAACATCTATAGCTATCAAATGTCCTTGAATGGAATTTTTCGTTGGTTATTTTTGAAACACCGCGTATCAATCAGTTACTTTTTCTAGAGAACTAGTATCCCCAACTATTCATGTGACACTTATTCCACCGAAGTAAAAATAACCTGTTGCTTCTTTTCTTACAGGTGTCTCCAGACGATCTGCCGAACAGAACTTTGAAATTATCCGTATACGACGTGGACAAGCGCAAAGTTCGTCACTGCTTAGGTCACGTGCTCTTCCCACTCACGAAAAATGACATGATGTCTGGCGACACCATGTGGAGAGATTTGGAACTCGCTATACAGGTAAGGCAGTGGTGAGCATTGCCTTTTGTATTGGCAAAACGTGTTCTTGAATTCAATTTTCAGATAATATCATTTTATCAAAAATAGATTGTTTCTATTTTAAAAATGTATTTCAAATTTCTTATAATTAAATACTGATCTTACGTAATATGATTTCATTATAAATGCAATTCCGTAATCAATATATGTTAGTTTAAAGGACACGCTAATTTATATAAATAATTTTTTTAACAAGTATATGAAAAATTGAATTAGAATTAATTAATCTAAATTGTAATCATAATTAATTAAAAATAATTTTAGTTATTAATTTGTTAGGTCTAATATATATAAATGCACATTAATTATATGATTTCAAAATTTTCTCTTAATATTTTTTTCTTATTGAAGTCAAATAATATGTTTTAGAAAAACGATTTAGGGTTAAAGAATTTTATTTATTTATTTTATTTTATTCTTTATTTGTCACGTTTTTTAAAAAATTCTTTATGAAGGTTATTTAATAAATAGTTGTTTCAGAAAAGTTTTATTTAAATAATAGTTGTATTTCTTTCATTTAAAATTGAATTATAATTTCAGGATAGTTCAAAAATAGTAAAATGATTTTAAATACAATTTTTTTAACATTTCACATTTGTTGTTTGTTTAATTTATATATATCGTACAAATTACCATTCTTTGCAGAAAATATATTAAGCATTTTTTATAGAAAATTGCTAAGAATTAAATTATGAAGGTTAGTTCAAAATGCTTTTATTTCATTTCGCTGATTTCATATTTGTAAAGCTAGAATTTTTCAATGTTGGTCTTTTTTCTGTGTGTTATGCTATTGAAAATTTGTATGCTTGATAATATACTCTTTAATATTTTCAGAATGTAATTATTCATTAATCGATTAAATAAATTAAATTTTGATTTTATGCATGTGCTGCCACCTGATAGATTTTTAATAAAATGGATTTTAAATTCATAATTATGAAATATAAATGAATGAAAAGTAATTAATAAATAAAAGGTAATTAAGAAAAAGTAATATCTATTTTTCAGAGCATTAACAAAAGATTATTTATTTTAATTACTTTTAGTTTTTTTTTATATTTAAAATTAACATTTGATTTTCGTACTTGAAAATTTTTAGCAGGAAACATAAAAAATAATTTTTAAAAGATTTTTTAACAGAATGCAAATATAATTTTTGTAATATTTAAAATTTTTCACCTGTATAGAATTAAATTCTAATGCTAATACCGCCACTTTTTTTTTCAATATATCCCTTGAATATGGAAGCTGTTTTTAAATTATTGTAAGGAACGCCGTAATTATTAATAAATAATGCAAATTCTGCCAATTGAATTGAATTCAATAAAGCTTCAATTCAAAAAAAATTTTAATTTTCATTCGGAAGTACAGAAATGTCTGTTAAAATACTGATATTCCGTTAAAGGAAATGTTGATGGAATATTTCAATAAAGGAAATGTCATTCGTTTATTTTTAAAAATAAAATCGAACATATTATGTTTTCACCTATATAGCATCACAATTTACTGCAATATTTTCAATTTTTTAAACCCTTTTTTCTACAAATGTACCAGTTATTACTGTTTTTTTAATAAAATAAATAAAAGCATAACATTTATTCCTTTCATAAACATTTGATAAATTAATTCCATACTTCTCGCATACAGATAGGGTAAAACATTTTGCTTTTCTAATAAATTTATAAATTCATAACACTTCGCTTAAACTCAATAAAAATGAAAATCGCAAATAGGATTTTCCTATAACTGCCAAGAAAAGCTCCATCTCACCCCACCCCCCTCCTCAAGGAATCCAAACAAATCTGTTTTTTTAAACATTCCGTCTCAAAACGGAGACATAATTTTGAATACATTTGCGTGAATTCACTGTTATTTAAAATTCAGAAGTATAAAATACATTCGTAAAAATGAAACTATTAAATATCGAGGGAGTTCAAAAAATATGATTATTTGTTATACATTATTCAAATTTTTACATTTTATAATTTTTCTAAACGTTTTTTTTTCCTTGAGCCATTTTTAGAAGCAAAATAAATATTAAAGCAAATGAATTTAAGCATTATTAAACTAATGCCTTTCAATTATTTTCTTTGTCCCCAAAGCAACAAGTAAATACAAATGGAAATTAGAATATAATGTTTCCAAGTGAGATATTAATAAATAAATTTTAAATTTTAGCTATATTGTGTGATTTGAAATATATTTAATTTATAATAAGTTTTATTTTAATTTCGTTTAATAATTTGTGTAATTGGTTTTATTTTTTTATTATTACCGATTTTATATATATATATATATATATAAGTAACCAATCTAAAGTAAGAAATATTTTGAAAACTAAACCAAAATGAAAACGAAACGAAATAGTTTCGGAATCGCAACTTAAAATTATTTCTTATTCAAACTAAAACCAAAAAAGGAACAGGAAAAGCTTCATAGCATTTAGAGAGCGCAAATGCAGCTATTTCTAAAACACAGATGAATTGATACAAAAGTATTAAAATCAAGTTAATAGGAAAATCAAATAAACCAAATAAAAAAAGAATCCGTCCTGAAGACTTTTTCAACTTGAATCCCTGGCTGAGGGTGACCCTTGAAAAAGACTTCAGGCGGGATTTTTTTTTTATTTGCTTGTACTGTATCTGTTCTTAATATTGTTTCAGCGTAATTTTTAGTATTCCTATAACCGATATTGTTAAGTTTTCGATGTCATCGTTATCTTACACCGTGGTGGCCTGGTGGTAAGGTCTCGGCTTTGGAGACCCGGTTTCACCGAAGAACCGTCGTGTAAGCGGGTCTGGTGTACGTTAATCCATCGGGGCCCAACGTCCTCCCGCTGATGTGGTATGGAAATTTGAAGAAGGGGTGCCATCTCATGTGTCGTCCTCTTCATCTGGCAGCAGATTCAAAATTACGAGGTCCGTCCAAAATAGCACTGGTGTTTATTTAAAACGGGACATTAATAAAACTAAACTCAAAGTCGTCGTTATCTTAATTCCACTGATTTTCCCTCATAAAATTTGAAGTTGAAAAAAGAAAGGATATAGATTATAATAAATTCAATCCTAAATTATTTCTGATATTCCTTTTATTTCTATTTTAAATATTTAGAGTTAGCTTAATATAGCAATGTTGTGTTAATTTTGTTCTTATTAAATAGTTCCAAGGTAACTTATTAGAACTGAATGTAATTTAATGTAGGGAATTTTCAAACTGCAATCTGAGTCCCGCCGTTCATTCACAAATAAATTTTTGGTGAGTCCAGACAAAATTTTGAATGAATATATATTTTCCTACAAGTTGCAAAAAATGTAATGTGACATTAAATATTTATCAGATCACATAGTAGCAACGTGACAAAAAATCACAATTCGAAAACAATTTATTAGTGTCATTTCAGATCCAGCCCAGCCTATCATATATTTTAATTAGCAATGGATGTTCAATTCAGTTTTTGTTTGCGAGAATTTCCAAGCAGTTCCTTATTATTTGTTCAAACATTTAATTATAAATTATTTTCATATTTAAAAAAATTTCAAATATGAAAAATTATTAACAGAAAATTATTTATTAACAAACACTTTTTGATACGCAGTAAATCCTCTTTCAAAAATTACGTGTGCTACTCTTCTAAAAGAAATCATTGCGCTAAGAATGAAGTGGGTGGTTATATATTTCATTTCTAAAAATGAGAAGTCATGTAGAAAAGTGTATGAGTCCCTGAATTAAGAATTTAATATATT
Source organism: Argiope aurantia (assembly GCA_026543865.1). Lineage (NCBI taxonomy): Eukaryota > Metazoa > Arthropoda > Arachnida > Araneae > Araneidae > Argiope > Argiope aurantia. Next base: position 465,633 of record JAPMOR010020965.1, read on the forward strand.
TAAAATTTTAAAAATATTTCTTTATTTATAAAAGATTTTTTTTGTCTTGGTTTATTTAAGATACGATGAAACAGAAAGAAATAATGGAAATCAAAGCTTTCGATTTAAACAAGCTATCTGTTTCTGTACGGTATAAGAGAAGTTTTTGCTAATATAACGCATTTATTTTCAAACAACCTTTTATAAACATTCACACAAGGCCTTTTGAATTTAATTTCATGACTGTATAAAAATTATTTTGGTGTTATGGAAATTAGTTTTTTTATCTGATTCTTTTTCATGCGTGTGTTTGTTGAACAGCCAGCTGCGCACTTGGGGGACCTCCAGTTGTGTCTGTCTTGCAACCCTTACAGCAACCGCATCAAGGCCACCGTTTGCCGGCTTAGAAATTTGAAAGGGATTACTTCTGATGATGCTGGTAAGATGCTTTCTGAAAAAAAATTCCGTTCATTTTGTCGATAATGTGCTCAATATTATTTCAAAAGTGAAGTTACCCATTCACACTTTTAATTATGTCATCTGGACTGGTATTAAATAAATTATCATATTTCATGATTCCATAATTATTGGAAACTTTTTGACAGAATATTACATTTTCCTAAATATTTTACAAATTTTCCTAAATATTTTACAAATTTTCCTTGTTATTTTTTAGGCTCATCAATTTTTCCCTAAACACTCTAAAACATCTTTTGAAAAGTTTAAAAGTGTAAATTTCTTATGCAAAAGGAAACTGATTTAAAACAAGTAAATATTGATTATTTCAGGATTTAAATGGATTTCATTCTTAAGATTTTCTCTTTTCTTAATGCATTTTAATTGCATATAAAAATTCAGAAATCTTTTTTCCCGAATACCAAAAATTATTGTTAAAAAACTTTTATAATTTGGCATATGTTTGTTTAATATCACTATAATGTTTAATACAATATACTAACTTTGTTATATGATTTCAATGCCTGCAAAACCTTTTTTAAAACCACTTGCGTACGTAAATTTCAATATGAACATCCTTAGTAGCTTGAATAACATCAAGGTAGTATTCCATTTCACGCCATATATTGTCCAGTATTTTGGCTGTCACAGTATATACAGAACCTGCAATCTTGATTTTAAATGTATCAATATGTCCTTTTGGACATTGCCTTTTATCTGACCCTAAAGTTGATTTTGAATAGTGGTGGTCAATTTAAATATGTAGTATCAAAAGGCGCATTGAATTATCTATCGGACTTTTAAAAAAAAGATGAATACGGCTATTCTACAGAAAATATTTATCAATATTATATTCAATGACTCATTTGTAATTTTTTTTAATTCAGAGAAACATTTTGTGATCACCTTAGTTTAGCGCAATAATGATAAATATGACTCTTTTGCCATAACAGCCTTCAGTTCAATAATTCATTGCATTACAAATATTTTTCTGTATAACATAATAAATATATTGTTGAAATTGAAAAACTATATTTGTGAAGCAATAAAATTTAATATAAATCAAAATTATGTTTTTCCTCAAATTTCTGTTATTCTTGCACACAGTGGAGCTTTTTGTGTTTATTTGAGTAATATAATTAAGTGAACTGAGTTTAAATTTTGACTTTTTTTTCATTAAACTATTGGATCTTAAATTAGCTATATATCTATAATATAGTTGTCAAAATCAAACACCAAATTTAATTAATTTTGCTTTATTGTGCTTTCGTATTATTGTGTTGATATGTGCAGGGTCAGACAAAAATGACGGATTAAATGTAACAGATCTGCAGTTTGAGTGTAAATTTTAAGTACTTATATCCATCAATTTTTTTTTCTTCAGGTATCACGTTCACGCACACGTGGATAGACATATCGGCAGACAATAAATCCTGATTTTTATTAAATTTTAAGAGACATCTGAAGCTGAAATTTTAAGACCCTATACCAAATTTTATTTGATTATTTTGTTGCTTTTTTATTTATGACGTTTATAAATGGAAGTTATGTATAAATCCAAGAATATTATTTTGATCTGAGGGTAATTGAAAATGTAGAACTACTGGGATATTGAGGTAGAACGTAGTAGAACCGTCACTACTTTTCAATGATTTTTTTTTTCACCAAGTATGCAATGCATTATCTTCGTATACAAGAAAATTAAAAAAAAAATTAATTTAAAAAAAACAATGCTTTAGAACATGATATTAATTACTTATATTTCTCAAAAATATCAAACATCTCTGAATAAGATGAGATTGTGCACGACCAAGAGGAAATTCACTTTTTCACTTCTAATTCACTTTTTCAGTTTACACACTTACTAACTCATTGACTTTGAAGCCCATAAATTCATAATCGTGTCGTTAAGTGGTAGTAATTGGTGATACAAAAAAATTTTTTTTTCTAAAAGTAATAACTATGCTGGTGTAATCTCTCTTTTGTTGGCAGAATTCATCTACCCTGTCATATAATAAAAATAAATTGAGGTAATATTTTGTGTTTTTATGCTTTTTGTCAAAATCGATGATTTGTTTTTAATAATAGAAGCCATTATTTCAAAATTATATATCTATAATATGGAATGACCAAAAAATGTAATCTCTCATTTTCACCTAATCGAGCGGAGATATATGCAAAAACCTGCATTGGCATATTCTCATTTTATTATATAATAATCAAAATAACTGATAACATTGAAACATTGAAAACAGAAAAAATAATTTTATCAAATCTTTATATAATTAAATGATTGTCGAATTCTTGGATCTTGCATTTGGTAAAAAGTCGATCATTTCCAGCAAGTTTTCTATATTTCATCACCAGCTATTAGGCTTAAACTGTTGAGAACTTTTGTTAAATTTCTTTTTAGTTCTTAGGGTGAAAAGAATCTCAGAGGGCTTCAGTGAAATAGGATAAAATTTAAAAGTGAAACAATTACATATACTCTGATCAGATTGCCGGGAGAAAATAAATGTCAAAAACAAAAATCATCAGATGGACACATTTCTCAACACGCTTGTTTCCTTTACGAGTTTTTTTATCGTAATTTCAGCAATCTTTACGTTTTTTCAGCTGCCACCAACGCTGCTCAATAGTAGGTGGTCTGTTTGCCCACCTTTCAACTTCCACGTCATCGCAGATCTGTCAGGTCTTGCTTCTGCAAAAATTAGTCACGAATGCTGAATAAGAGCAACAATTACTTTGATTGTGGAAGTTTGGGATGATATTCGTTTTTGTTTTCGTGACTTTTTCTATAACTCGAAGTATCAAACACTTTTATTTGAAACTTCTAGAAATCTGACAGTTGCTGTCATATAAAAGAGGTTCTTAAATTTCTGAAATTACTCTTCTTTTTTAGTTATTGTGCTTTCATGAAAATGGCAGACAACCATGAAATTAAAATGACCAAACAAGGGAAATATTAGTCGCAGTAATTAGTTTTCCCTTAAATATTTTTAACATGTATCAAAGAAACAGAAAAGCAGAAAGTCATATAATATTGTTAATTTTGTTTTGTAGAAGCTATCTCTATGTCCGGAAGTAATTGTGATTCATAATGATGAAAGATTTTGTTAATTTTAGAATGAGAGAAGGATTTAGAATGATAATTCCCCTTTTTCTTTTTAGAATGCATTTACGTTTATTTTTAATTCATTCATTAAGTAATTCATTTGTAATTAAGGTAGTTTAAAAATTGTATTGTTTTTGATGCCCAAATGTTAAACGATCCTAATTATGTTTATTTATTCAAATGTGAATTCGACCTTTTATTCTCCCTTCATACTCAATAGGTACAATTGCCGTATATACGCAATAATACCTATCATAAGAAAAGCAATAATATGCATTGCAATTCGTATATGAATAACTAAATTTAATACAAAAAATGAATTTCTATTTATTTTTTAAAAAAGATATAATAAAAAAAATTGTTGCTGTTTCATCTAGATAATTCAAAATTTTATACGATTTAAATATCCAGAATATATATGAATAACTATAATTAATATGAAAAATGAATTTTATTTATTTGCATGAAAAAGGAAACAAGAAATTTTTATTACCACATCATCTATATATTTTAAAATTTGTTGTATTAGCAGCAAATACTAATATAAATAGCATTAATGAATCGCAAACATTTGAAAGCGAGAGAAATTTAGATTATCTCTTAAATATAAACAACATTTTTTTAAGGTTCTTGCATGCATGTTCTCAGAATCTTTCCTCAGCTCAAACGAATTGCTCACAGTTTATACATTGCGCTTTACATTCTGTAATTGATATAGATGAAAGGCATTTATCAAAATTTTATCGTGAAAAGTTATTTTCTTTTTCATTTTTAATATGATGCTTTTGTTATCATAATTACAAAACACTACAAAGTATGACATTTTACAATTCACTCTATTAGAAATTATTATGTGTCTGTAAGATATGAGTAATTGTAAAATAGTATTTTTGACAAAAATTTATAATACTCTGAATATTTTATTTTTGAAATGTCCCTAATTGAGTTGGAAGGCATTCAATTCAATAACGATGGCTTCGAAAGCACTTATTAAGTGATAAATTCTTTTGTTGTTCCTTTGCAGTTCTATATGTGAAAGTTCAGCTCTACCATGGCCGTAAGATGATTAAGTCAAAGCGGACGGTGCCACAGTCAGTATCTAGTCAACAGGCAGAGCTCATCTTCGATGAGACCTTCAGTTTCGGGGTATCGGGCCGCTTCTTCGATTCGTGCAGCTTCACTTTCAGCGTTATGCTAGCTGGATCCAGTCCGATGGTCAAGGACACCGTTCATGGGAAGGTGGTTATCGGGCCCTTTATGTATGCCAGAGGAGAACAGCTGCAGCACTGGCAGGAGATGCTCAGCAACCCCAGGAACATGGTGATGAGATGGCATAGTCTAGAAACCCCAAAGAGGGTATAGAGGACTTTATTTCTCCCATTTTTGTTAAAATATTCCCAAAGGTGTCTCTCCATTTCGATGCTCAATGCAAAAGGATCCTTTGGAAATAATTGTCCTATAAATGCACATATATATCTGTTTTCGGTTAATATCTAATGGATGTTAATGTTGTGAAGAATCTCAAATGGATGTTGGTATTGAGTTAGTATATTCAAAGAAGGCAGGCACCCAATGTTCAAATTAATATTATGTTTTGTTAGCATAATTTATGGAGAGAGACAGAAAATTGCATTACAGTATTTAATAAACTCAACTGTATACATCAATTGAATCATTTCCTATTGATGCTTCAAACATGCATCTTAGAATGAAGTAATCGAAACTGATCTGACTATTTCATCACTTTATAGAATTTAGTATTTATGTGGGTGAAGGAAATGAATTCTGTTGATTTTTTAAATACTTGGTACAATTAAAAAAATCAGTGTTGGGTGAATAGGACACTGTATATATGCACCAGAATCTCTTTCAAATGCAATAGTTGTAATATATCCTGATAGAAAATGGTACCCTATAATTATTATCTACATGAGTCTGTAATCTTTATAATAATTATTCAATATCGCTATGAATTATATCATTTTTAGTAACAAACTACAGTGAATTTCAAAGTGGCTGCAAAATAATAATTGTCAATACCATATATTAACATTTGGCAAGAACATGGAAATCATTTATTTAATGTTAAAAGTTAAAATTCTCAACTAAATTTATTTTTATTCAATTTGTTGATTAACGAAATTTATATCCATATATAATAGCAGTGTTATTTAAACTTGAAGATAAAACAACTATATCGCTTCACAGAAGATTTCAGTAAAGACCTGTTGGATATGTATGCAGAATTCTAATCATGCTCTCAAGAATGATAAAGAATGCGTCATGTTGAGAAAAATAGAGTCCTTAATCTTGAGAATGTAATTATGATGAAAGAAATTTGGTCATGGTTCATTTGAAAACTTTGAAATGTTGAGTTTTTATCTTTCTGATTAAAAGGAACAGGCATAATGATGAAACGCCTAATGCGGAACATTAACCAAAACATACCAGAAGAAATTAAATCATTACAATCAAACCATAATGTCATCAGTTAATATGGATAAAAGAAAATAGTTAACAGTATGAGAAAAACATTCATTAATAGTAGAATTAATATTGATATCTATGCAATGTCTTACATCGGATGATTATGAGAATTAATAAATCTGTTTAAGATAAAGCACATTTAAAATAGTTATTATTATAAAAATGAGATATTGTTATTATTATAAATATGATCTACTTAAAAGTGATGTGGGCCAATTTCTTTTTTATATTCTTAGATTGCGCGATTTTTTTTT
>JAPMOR010020965.1:482405-501510 GCA_026543865.1 Argiope aurantia
ATGTTTTTTTAATATGATAGTTCGCAATTTTATAATTAATGAAATATATTTTCTATAAGCGCTTTATAGTTATTATATAACTAATTTAAATTAAATTAAAAATAATTAATTTAAAAATAAAATTTTAAAAAAAGGAATATATTAAGCATCAAAGTCCAAATGCTGCGATGTTTAGGGTTAGAGGAATGAATCTCTTTTATATTATTTTCGCTGTTGTTACCTTAAAAATAATTTAATTTTTAGATAATCTTAAAGACATTTTCAACAAAAAAATTCTTTAATTGTAAATATTGGATTTAGATCAAAATATTTACTTTATCAAACAAGTTATGAAGAAAATTGATGAAAATAAAGTTTCAAATAATAGTATACCTTTAATACGTAGTATAAGTCGTGTTATACTCATTTATTTCTATGCTCTAAAACACTGATTATGTTTTTTCTAAATCTTATTAAACTACTCGATTGGTTATCAAATTTATTTTAAACTTCTTTAAATTCAGTAAAAGAGGTTAAATTTATCGACGGCTTTCATAAATGAATTAAATTGACATATAAATAAAAAAAACACACAAAATTTAAAAAAAAACATGTTTTATTTACATTATCTAATTATTTCTTCCAAAATATATATGTTAGAACATGATATAATAATATGATGTAGTGCATAAGTTTTCCTACATATGAGGATTTTTTTTCACTTACTAAGCCTTTATTATTTCTTTTCTTTAAATATTTGATTGGATTTCTCCGCTTTTTCTTCAGTACCAAAGAATTGAAAAGCATCACGTAATCTTGGATTTGTTCATTGCAAATCAAAAAATAGAATGGTTGGAAAGTTCGAAAAAGTTTTCTTCTTCCATTAGATTCCAATATTATTAATAATTACAGTTCAGTACATAATCAAAGAGGTTGAAACTCTTTTCAGAATTTAGTTTCATCTTTAGAACTCGGCTGAAAATTAAAATAAAATTATATAAGTATTTTTTCATAATGCATGTATATATATATATATATATATATATATATATATATATATATCGTAATTATTATAACTCCTAAAACTATTCTATTCTTCAAACAGCCTCTTTTAATTAAATTAATTCATTTTAGTAAAAAATACTGATACAAATCAAATCTGTAATATTACTAACTTATACATTAGTCTCATAATAGAGAAGATTTAAAGACTTTTTTTAAAGATGTTAGATCAATGGTCCTTGACCCTTTCTATTATTTGATAACATGGTGGTAAATTTTGCAGCTTTGTTGGCAGAAATACAGGCTTTCAAAAATACAAGAATTATGGAGATATCTATCTTAAAAAAGCTGCGATGAACACGATTTTCTCGGAATTTTGATATTTTGCCACAGAGGCTATATAAGTGGAGGAATGCGCATGAGCGTTCTATTAATGAGATATTGAAGGCTGAGCTAAGGGCCAATTTACCGTTGTTTAGTATCGATTTCCCGATTGTGTATATTCTGTTGATTTCTGTAAATATTGCTTTTGTATACGTTTCCCTATTTTCTTATGAAATAAAGTGACGTTTTCTGTTGTACATTACATCCATCAGACGATTATCGTAACAATGCCTTTTTGCTATTCAAATCAGCAACACGCACAATAGTTATTCGATTTAAAAGTAGAGGAGGTTGATAACACATTCCGAACCAGCAGTAAAAGAATAAATACTTTTACAGAATGCAAAGTGTTTATTGTTATTTTGGTTAACCAGAGATTTCTGTCGCAACTGTTTTCTAACTTCTGTAAACATGAATGTTTGTTATACAATTTATCTTTAAATATATTTTTTTCACGGAAAATCCTGTAACATCCATTTGGTTCTTGATAGCAAAATATTATTCATATCTTTAAGTATATGCTTTTATAGAGAAATGTTGAACAAGATCATGAAAAACCTCTAAAATGTATATATCTAGAAATACGAATTTGTGTCAAAATTCAAAGTTTGCTTCTAGATATTTTTAAAAAGCATTTTAGGCCAGAAAATAATCTGTATTTAGTGATATAATTTGAGGAAGCACCATGAAATAACTCAAATTTATACAAAAAAAAGTTCCACTTCTTTTTAAAATAGACTTTTAGAAGTAATTCTTAATTTATTTGCGTTTCAAAATATTTTTCTTTTCAAATCTACAGCTTATCTTTTTTATTAAAAGGAAATAAGTTAAAAAATTTAAGCCGTATTTCGATTAAACAAAATTATTTTGAGCTTTTATAAACTTGTTTGAATTGATAACTGACAAATTAGTTTATTAAATTAATATTTTACAAACGTATGAAGTAAATATTATTAAATCAAATTTCATACCTTCGTTTCCACTTCGTCATCGTCCTTTCTTTCAGAAACTTTATTTTTAAAGTTCATTTTAGCGAACCGATTTCTGATTGGACATAATAAAATTTCCGGAACATCCTCTGGTTTTCCTGAAACATTATATGAAGAAGTATTTAAAAAAAATCTTTTCGTCTGATATTTAACATGCAATACAGTTATCCATTTAAAAAACGAATTCTATTAGAAATCAAAATTAGAGTACGAAATTTTATGCTTCTAAAGAATAATTAACTATATGCAAGATTTAATTTGTTTATTGTCATGTTTTTCAAATATGAATAAAAAATTAATATATGCATCATTTATACAAAGCTGTTTGAATGGTCGCCCAGAATGCGTCATTAAAGAATATTTGTTTATGGAAACTTTTCTTTCTATCTTTCCTTCTACAATTTTTATTCTGTTTGAATTAATGGAAAATAAAATTTTCAGCATTTATGAGCCATTTTGATAAAACATCTTTTCTTTTAATGTGGAACTTCGATAATTTTCTCTAACAATTATTTTAAAAAGTGGCAATCAATAAAATGATGAATATTAAAATATATGTTTTAACTAAAAAGTGAACATTTAACTTTTCAATTCACACTCTTTTAATCGGAACATTGACAAACGCGTAAGTTCATTTCAACCCTATATTTTTAGGCATTTCACATTACTTCTTATTTCACCGGCTTATCTAATAAAAACAGAATAGATTTGCCTGTAATATATAAATATTTTTATTTATAATTAAATTATATTTTAGATACAGATGTGGTTTAGTGAATTTGAACTATCACTTTTTCCGCCGTTTTTGGAAACGCTAGCAAAAAGATATTTTATTTACTGTTGCTTATGGCCATAGCATAAAGTGAATTTAAAAGCTTTAGCAGGCGCCAAGATGAATTTGCCACTGCCACACCCCCAAAGATAAAAGTAAACCAATCCATTTTTATTTTATGTATACTTTTAGGCTCCTTTTTTTTTATTTATTTTTTTATTTTACACTTCTTATGAAAATGCACAGTTTTAGAATTTTTTAGACTTTTTTTAAGAGAAAAACTATAATGACTTTTAAATGACTCATTGTAGTGTTTATGGATTAAAACTGCCATCATCTTTAATACTTATGTTTAATTCTACAGCTTTTGGAAATATTAACAATATGACATTAACTAAATTCCAACCAGCCTTCAGATTTACCAACTATACATAGCATGATTGAAATATGAGATATCCAAAAATTAGTTGAGAATTTCAAAGTTAAATTTAAAAGAATATATGTATTTAAATGAGAATAAATTCAGTAATTCAATAAAAAAAATATGAGAATGGCCTAAACTGTTCATAAGACATTTAATATACCTGTCTAATATAGGTATTATGCAAATTAGCTTTTTTTGTGTGTACTTAGAAAACGTAGATAATCAAATTTAATGGAAATCCCCAAGTCCAGAGGCGATAGATAATCTTCCGTACCAGCTGATAATGACTTTCACCAATCAATATGTAGAAGAACTGGAAGAATGCCGATTGACAGCGCACTAAGTTTTGTTATGATATTTGGGAAAGTAGAAGTGGATTTCTCCGATAGCAATAGAAATATTTGACGAAATCCTATCTTTTCGAGTGGTTCTCATTTCAGAGCAGAAGCACTTGATGCTACTTTCAAATGAATGTGTCGTTTATATCTAATTCAGATTAAGTTTGAAAATATTTGTATTTTTAATTAAAAAAAATTATGTAACAAATCATCGAATTAGTTGAGAAATGAAAGATTCCAGTGTCAATTTACCAGCTTAATATCACTGATAACTCAGGATTTTTAATATGATAATTTCATATCTCGTAAGATTTCCTTCATAACTTTTATTCTAAATTTTCTAAAATTGATAAGAAAGACTTTATAACTGTTTTTCCTCAAACAAATTATTCAAATACTAAAATAAAATTTTTCGTACGTCTATTAAACCGACTTTATTCTGCAGCAAATTAATGGTAATGATTTTAAGTTAAATATGTCCTCTGATTTCTGTTATAATTTATCTTTAACTTTTTACTGTAATTTTTTGCCAAAAACAATGTTAATTTGTTCTGAAAGAATGACGAAAGCATAGTTGTGCAGAAAGGAATACAATGCATACAGTATGTAATCAAACAAAAAAAGGCTTTATTAAACTCATAGTATCGTTACACATGATTGTCTGTTCAAGAGGAAGAACAGCAAGCAGATGTTCCTTAGTATGGGATATGCCCTCCCCTTACTGCAATGGTTGCTACGAACCGTCTCCCCATAATCAGCACCAGATTGTCCAACAGTTCTTGAGGTAAGAGTGCCCGTGATGTTACAAGCGATTCCCAACGCCAGTTGATTTGGAGAGGGGTCGCGACACGGTTTCATCCCAGTAACATCACGGAAAGAGACCGTTTCGGTGGTCCTGGAGTTATCGTCTGGGGTGGCATTATGATGAACGGGCGGACTGAGCTCCACGTTTTCGACAGAGGTTCTGTAACTGGAGATCGCTATTGTCAGGAGGTGATCCTTCCCATGTGCGTCTGTTTCGAGGTGCCATTGGATCAGACTTCGTTTTTATGGATGACAATGCACGGTCACACAGGACTCATGCTGTTCAGGAGCTCCTGGAAATTGAAGATATCACTTGAATGGATTGGTCGATGTGCTCCCCTGATTTAAATCCGATAGAACATGTGTGGGATGCGTTGGGGAGACGCTTTGCGGCACGATTACATCCTCCCGGGAACACCCGACAACTTAAACAGATGCTCATTGAGGAATGGGCACTCTTACCTCAAGAACTGTTGGACAATCTGGTGCTGATTATGGGGAGACGGTGCGAAGCAACCATTGCAGTAAGGGGAGAGCATATCCCATACTAAGGAACATCTGCTTGCTGTTCTTCCTCTTGAACAGACAATCATGTGTAACGATACTATGAGTTTAATAAAGCCTTTTTTTGTTTGATTCCATACTGTATGCATTGTATTCCTTTCTGCGCAACTATGCTTTCGTCAGTCTTTCAGAACAAAATGCTGTATCTCATTTCTGAATTTCATGTCTCTCAGATGATTTCTCGTGAAGTTATGGCAAAAAACATACCTGTTGCTTAAGTTTTGCACACCAGTGTAGATCTTGTCTTAACAGATATGTTTGTACAAATGAACAACAGATAAAGAGATGTAATTTTCTAAAAAATTAATAGAAGGATTTTTGGAAAGGTTTTGAGAAACTACCAAACTCAGGTAACAATAAGGTATACGATGGTAAAAATTAAATAAATAAAGAACGGCATGCATTGCGTCTAATTTATTTTATTTCATCTATTTAATTCCTGAATTTGAATTATAGATGAAAGGATTAAGGTTATCCTATTTAACCTTAATTAATATTTATAATTTATTTTACAGCAGTCATTATATATGTATATAATATAAAGGAAAAGTAAAGGGTTATAAAGAATTTGATAAAAAAATTACTGAAAAAATTATTATATTCCGAAATATAGCAGTTTAAAAAAATGAAAATGCTTAAATTTGAACATTTTATAATTTATTGCAGATTATAAAACACTAATGAATAAATAATTCATATTAATCTATATACTGTACTTACCTTTATAAAGTGATATTATTAAGCTTCCTACATAACCAATCACCAAACATGCAATCAGAGCAATGGTTGACACCCACATATAAGATATATGAAATGTATATCTGAAACGTAAAAGAAAAGGAGGATCAGATATACGAAACATGAAAAAGAAACTTTCTTTAAAAATTCTACTATGGATCTAATATGAGACCATTTTTAATATATATCTATATTCTCACTGCCTATGGCGAGCAGCTAATTCGACCGGAATGTTTATTGAACTTCGTTTTAAGAAATCTTTATGAGTAACTTGAAATGTTTATGATTTCTTTAACAAAATATTTTTTCAGAATCAAGTTGTAATAGATATTAAAGCCATATAATTTAAAATAATAATACTTCCAATTATTGTCAACATAAAGCTTTCATGAATCTCTTAAAATTTCAGTGCCATTCAAACGATCAACCTTCCGGTAATCATTTTAAATCTAAATTGCATTTTATCTTTTCTGGTAATGGAATTATACTTTCTGGTCCCTTATGTAAGATGTCATGTCATAATTAATCAGCAAACATTTTCTTCCTTTACTTTCAATAATGGAACAAAATCATGCATTTAAGTGTTTGATGAAACAATGAAGACATTTGAATTGCATTACAAAAATGAAATCTATTGTTAAAAATGCAAAAAATTATTCTTTAAAAAATTTAGAAAACATTTGGTGAACTAAATTAATATCATTAAGTAGACAAATTATTGAAATGTTAAATGATGTAATATCAGTTTTGATTAATAACATTGTCGAAAGTTTTTGCAGAAAAACAAAGTCCCCCCTTGATTTTCATTTAATAAAAATTCTAATGGAAATTGCAAAATAAACTCTCCAAAATGAATGCACATTCATACTTACCAAATTATGTCTTGTAGGACAAATTTATAACTCTAGATCTAATTGTTGGCCTATTGAACACCACCACATACAAACGTTCTTCTTTATTATTAGCAAAGAAACATGGATAAATGAAATAATTACAATTACAAATAAAACAACTATTGCATTTAGAAATCTAATGAATATGATTATAAATATTGCATGCCATAGAGATCATTAGAGATATATCTACTTTAATTCACTTTGACCTTTTAAACATTTTTCATCATATTTTTAGACTTGAGAAACTGCATCATTTATTTTTTGTCGCACCATAACTTTTTTTTTCCTATTTATAATCAAAAGAGAAGTTTCTGTTCCTTATTTGATAATGTTTTAATCAAAAATAAATTAATTCCAACATAATAAAACTCGTTTGAAACTCTATATTATTCGTTAAGAATATTCTTACTTCAGCGAAAATAAATGTTTGCATGTATTTTTCTCATATTTTGTCTTTAAATCCAAAATATTTTTCATGTCCACAGACATTAAAAATTAAATGAAAGCAAAATTTGCAATAATTTCTTCATCTTTCATACAATATCTTAAACTGCCATCAATTTTTTTTCCAAGACAGATGTGATGGGTTAGTTAAGATCGATTGTTTCTTACATTAGATTGAATTGTTTAATAATTTATCAATACTTACCCTTCATCTGTTGTTGTTGTATTAAAGGATGTCGCTGTTGCATTTGAATAAGAGTATTTTGTGTAATTTTGAAAACTGGTAAAGGTAGATATAAAGCTTGTGTTCTGTTGTGTCGGTTCTAACGAAGTACATTCATTGGAAAGCGGAAGAAAAGGATCCGTCTTGTTCTCGGGTATGAAACTGATACAACAGGCTAATATTATACTTGCCACAATACCAAGGATGACACCCTGAAAAAATAATATTCAAAATAAATATAAAAAATTGAAACATATTAGAAGCAATGTAAAAAATATATGCGAAACATAATGTATCCTATATATAAAGAGCAATCATTTAATATCTTGTAAGTATAAAATTATCATTATCAAGAAAATGTATCTCTTATTTTTCATAATGCATATCTTTATATCCATTCTGAAAGAGTTTTTTTTATATGAATAATAGATTCTTTTCTATATAGTAATAAAATATTAATAATAAATTCCTTTCTACTAATGATTAATAAATTCTTCTTTACATAGTTCTGAAAATCTCTTATAGCAACATCAGTTATATTTAATTAATTTTGCCACAAATTTCTTTCATATATAAAAGGGAAAAGGAAAAAACTGTAATAAAAATTTTAATATGTATTTAAATAGAAGTGTGTGTAACTGATTCAGCATATTTCTTACCAATATACATTAAATTAAGTCCATATTTTTACGAAAATTATTCAGAATCTATTTATTGGTTGCATGGTGAATGTCACAAACAATTAAGCTACCCATCCTAAGGAATAAGAAAAATTCTAAATGACAGAACGCAACAACGACAGTGGTGGGAACTACGATTGAGTTCTAAAACCCATTATCGGTCTATGTACAATCTCTCCCATACGAGGCATATTCTATCATCGGTCAGGGTTTGTTGACCTACACCATTTCTCTATCCATCAGGGTGGGGAGAACAAACCATCATAACCAGGATTTTCATCTCTTTATCTAAGGGACCTTCCCAATGTGACGCGTTTACTTGCACAGTGAAAAGTCCAAAGGTTCAGTAAAGGATAAGGTTACTTCGTTTTTTTTTAATGGAAACATGATATACAAGTAACAAAACATAGGCAAAGCGTACACAAAATATCACTTTCAGAAAGCAAAAATACGCCAGAACTAAATCACTTTTAGTAGACGTAAAAGCAATAAGTGCTCAGAGAAAACTTGTTGGAGAGACATCGCTAAACTACTCACTTGAGTTCCACTCAACTGACTCTCCACTAGTACTCTTCTTTCCCACCTGTGTACCTTCTTTTTTTTTTTTAAGTCATTTCATAAAATATCGAATATTTTCTAATAAACTCCAGCAACCGAGTCCTAAGTCCTAATGTAATAGACTGCTATTCAAGAAAATTATCTTCAAAATTTCATAGGTAGAATTATTAAAATATTGAACTATTCAGGGTTTTTTTTTTGCATTGTATGAACAGATATATTTTTTTAATAAAAATGAACACTAAGATAAAAAAAATCTTAAAGATTAAAGTTACAACAGAATAAAAGAAAACTCTTAAATACTATTGGAAAACATTTTTCACTAGTTCTATTTTAGTTTGATATTTACAATATTTTCGGTATAAATATATCACCAAATGCAACACGGTACAATTTGCTACCAATGTGATAATACATTCGATCAAGCCAAATGATTTATATATATCCTGACATTAACTTCACACCTTTCAATGATGATGACCAAATCTTTGGTCATCGCGTCTGAACTTTTAGTTTGAACCTACGTTCATCAAGTTACCTGTGAGACTATAAATAAAGCATTTCTATTTTTCTTTAAGGTATCTTATTATCAAGAAAAAGAGAATAATTTACCCCTTCATTGGCGGTGGTAGTGCAGGCTGCCAGTAGGAAGACAGCCAAATTGGGACCTGCCAAATTTCCGTAGATAATGACCGACATCTTGATGAGATGCCCCAAAGAAGCAATGATGAAGGACAGCGCTATGCAGATAATTCCGAATACGAGACCTGAGACATAGAAGATGGGGCATCAGCATTAATCTGGAAAATAATTTGTTCACAATAATAAATAGCGAATTAATGAAGAGATAATCAAAAGTAATAAACGTAAGAAAAGGAACACCGACAGTGCTTTTACAGTGTTTGTAGAACTGTGATATCGAAATGGTTTTAAATACTTAACTGTACTTTATCCAGAACAATCTGACTTTTCAAATTATGCTGATCATAGAGAATACAGTTATCAGAAATAATGTCAATGAATTTCAATTCAAATGATTTACTCTGCTGAGAATCAAAATAAAACAACCAACAATTTGGATTGATTAAATCCAGCAAGCCATTATGCTGAAATGGAAAACCACCATCTTTTTACATGCCTAGAACAAAGAAAGTATAATAATCGTTTAAAAATTCCAACTTGAGATTTTGACGAATTTCCACGTTCCAGACCTCCCTGAATTCGATAAAAACATTTTTTTAAAAATATCAGTCTGTCTGTCTGTCTGTGACAAAGATAAGTCAAAAATGCTTCTGATCTAGAGGGATGAAATTTGGTATACAGTCGTCGTAGGTTTCTATCAAATTTTGGAC
This sequence comes from Argiope aurantia, assembly GCA_026543865.1. Lineage (NCBI taxonomy): Eukaryota > Metazoa > Arthropoda > Arachnida > Araneae > Araneidae > Argiope > Argiope aurantia. The sequence continues at coordinate 492,553 of JAPMOR010020965.1, forward strand.
AAAATCCTTTCTGAGGAAGTCTGTTTATCCGGCTGTTCGAATATTAGTTAACATATTAACTACAAAACGAAGAGAGCTATATAGAAAAATTCTGGTACACAGGTTTAACATTTATAATCTAGACACTTATCAAATTTCGAACCAAATCCAAAAGGAGATTGACGGTCTGTAATTTAAGAAACATATAAATGCGATAACTCAAAGTCGCAGTGATTTAAATATATCAAATTTGGTATGAGATTTTGTGACTAAAAGTGTAGTTTTGTGTCACAATTTTATTTGAATCGATTGAGAAAAACGCGTCTAAAACACAAATTCGATTTTCTCATACTATTAACCGTATGCCAGTGATTAATCGCCAAATAACGCGCCAAGATACATTCACAAAGAATGCTAAATTTATATCAAAGGTTAATATCTCGTAACTATTGTAATAAGCTATTCCCGTGCAAAGCGTTATTTGGAATAAACCTTTATTAGAGAGTACGCGAGAAAATTTTGGGGAGACTACTTCCACTAGTTTTGATAAAAAGATCAAATCAGGATATTTTATTCACCAATGTTTTACTCCAAAAATTAATGAATTATGATATCTCTCGATTTACCTAAAACTCTTTTTCTCATGGTCTCACTTATTTGTAAAGAAACGTAGCGCATAAATGGTACACAAGCGTCTTTAACTTTTCTAGTTTCAACTTTCTCAGGAAAGGATCTCATTATAGAGATTTTATATAATTTGAAAGAAACGATAACGAAATCAACAAAAGCATCCATGAACAACCTTTTTCACTTTGTTTTGGCTTTTATCGTTAATTGATTAGAGATCCAAAGCATGTAAAGTTTTTTGTTTTGTTTTTGGTGATAGTTTGTCTACGGAAGCTATAATTCAAACAATAAATTTTATTGCAAGGTTCCCAATTAGAAGCGCAGTAATTCTAAAATATTTTGACAATAATTTTTTTAAATAATTTTAGAAATGGAATACCATTTTCAAACTAATTCTATTTTAGTATCTTTAGCTTTTAATGTTTTAAACAAACGTGATGCCTTAATTTCGACACACAAAACTAGTGATGCCAGAATTTGTTCCTGATAGAAATGCTTAACAATATTAAGAGATTGTAAATGCTATGAATTTTTAAATAACTTTCGATTGCATTGTTTTCTCATATAAAGTACAGAACTTTGATTTTCCTTGTGGTGACTTTGAGTCAAAATAATCTCTAGAAAAGGAATCTATAGCGGGCGCTAACTGTATTCAGTGGGGAATTTAGAAAGATAATATCATGGACGAGTGAATAGGGAATTGATAAATGGCTGATAAAAACGGATATAGAATTATTACCTTTATGTGTTTTATGTTTTTATAAGATGAATTCGAGTCATCCCATGTTCGTGAAATATTTGTGACGCGGTAATAAAATAAATGAAAGACGTAAAGGCCTGATTAATTTGAAAACGCAAAACAGAAATGTGCATTTGTCACATTCTTTTCAGGAATGTGACTATTGAACTCGACAAATATCCTTAATGATCACTCAAGAAATGTACTTAAATTTGTCTTAGTTCTGGGGCATGCTGATAGTTTTGGAATTTTGATCAGATTCAACCCAATTAAGGTGTCATTTCCTTTACCTAAGAGTAGATTAGATTTGGTGTTTGAGCCTTGTAGTTGAGTCGACAAGTGGATGTAAGATAATTTATAAATTGATATTAAGAACTTGTAAAATGGTAAATAAATGTGAATATGGTAAAATAATAATTTCAAATTTATAATAAATAAACTTTAAATGACGTAAACACTGGAATATGGTTTACAGTGAAAAAAGTAATTTTCATCTATATGCCATACGTGCATCGATTTATCGAATTTTGATAGTTGTAAGCAAAAAAAAAAAAAAAAAACCAGTCATAGCAATTATAATCCAATAATAAAATTACTTCGAATACATAGATAGGTGAAGTATTCAATGAGTTTCCATTTGAATCAAAATAAGGAAATATTACCAAAATAGAAGATGTCATCTTATTGGATAGTAAAGAAAATAAAACAGTTAAGTGGTTAATACAAGAATAATTAGGTATGCAGTTATTAAAAGTTAAATATAAAAAAGATTTTATCTTCTCAGCAACTATTTAAACAGGGAAAAAAATTACAAAAAAAAATATTCCACAACTAATACTCTTGCTTACTCATAATTTTGGTGTGAAGAGCAGTAACGTTCAGCTTGGGAAACATTGGCCGGATGAAGTCCTCTGTAGCGACTGAAGCCAGACTGTTGATGGCAGATGAAACGGTGCTGAGGGAAGCGCTGAAGATGCCACAGATACAAAGACCCGTTATACCAGGTAAGTGGCCCAGAGTGACGGATATAAAATATGGCATAAGCTACATTAAAAAAATGAAAATTTCATCGGATTGTGATCACACACTGTAGTACGATATAATTATATATATAATTATAACAGTAACTATGAGTGTGGCATTTCAAGCTAAAATCTTATGTTACTACAAATAGTAATAATGGCATAAAATGGGTTTCCATGTGTATGTGTCTGATGTCGCTCTGATGTAAATATCTTGCTTCTCTGCTATCAAATTTTAAAAAGGGTTTCAAAAAGGAATTTTGAAAAATTGCTAGGAAAAGGTGGCAACAATTGTCAGAGAATTTATCATATTTTTTACTCTAATAGTTATATATTAATTAAATATGAATAAGTTTTGATAACAAACAAGTACAATCCCCCTGTTTAATATCACTACGAAATTATTTTGATAATAAAAATACACATTAAAATGTAAATTCCAAATATCTGGATCTCACCTGATCTGCGGAATGAATAGGCGTGTTGTTGGAAGACATCGGATCGCAGTATCGGAAATATGCATACAGTACTAAACCGCACACGCAGCAAAGTAACTGGAAACTCACTATCATGGGAATACTGATGAAAGTTGCTCTAAATTGAAAATAGAACAAGAATTAAAAATTATATCTCTGGATATCGCAATTGCTTTGCTTTGTCACAATATATCTAAAATTTAAAAACTACAGACTTCCATTGCACCACAATCTTTACTTTTATTGTGTGATTTTGGTGTTGTTATAAGCCTCATCGATACCTCCAGGATGTTATTCGATATTCTAAATATCGGCCAGTATCGATACGATATGGCAACAATGTTGTAGACTATTTAGTGCTAATAGGGAAACACATAGGCTGCGTAAATTTGAAGATCGTAGACTACCTTTTTATATTTATTATACATTTCTTCATATTTTAAATCTTTAGACTTTCAACCATACATGAATAAATTAATATCTTAAAGGCGAAAAGAAAATTTCCAAGTTTTCAAATACAAGTACATGTGCAATGCTAACAAATTTTTGCTAATATTGTTACATTGACTAAAAGATTTTTATAAATTGATGAAAGTATTAAAATTTCTGTACGAGGCTTAAGGAAAAAATCAAAGAATTAAAAAAAGTGTTATAACATCTTATCCACTCAAATTATGGTTGAATTTGGCGTTTTGACAATCCCATGGTCATCTCATGATGTGTGATATATGGCTCACTATCTGTTTCTGGTTACAAATTATTTATAAAATGCTTTGAATTTTATTTGAGGTTTTTTTATAACCTGCAACTAAATTCAGCTTAATACAAGAATCAATAATTTTCTTACATTCTTTACAACCAGTAACTAAATTCAGCTTAGTGGAAGAACCAATAATTGTCTTACATTCTTTATAACTTGTAACTAAATTCAGCTTAATGGAAGAACTAATAATTTTCTTACATTCTTGATCGCTTCAGATTCCTTACAGTCATAAGTCTCTGCACCTGACACTGACTTCCTCCATAAGAAGACATCGTGATGATCATTCCTTGAGCAAAAATGTTGATAAATGTGTAATGAGCGCCTAAGTCGAATGAGAATCTATAAAACAAAAATAATTACATTATATATTGCTTTTTTTAAAGCTTGTACTGCGAAAATCATAATATTGAAATGGATTTCACGAGAAAAAAATATAATAAATTCAGATCCTTACGACATTTCTGCACTGCTAATAACAATTTCTTTATTTCGAATGCAATAATTATTTGAAGGTAAAAAAAAGTTAATTCAAAGGGGATTTTTACTCTTATGAACTTCACTAACAGAAATTATCTTTCATTTCAGGTTTAGTTTTTGTGACCCGAATAGGACTCAAATTGCGAAATATGGCCCAGTATAGTGTTATTGTTAAACGGAGCGTTGACTTGATGTTATTTTTATTCACTTTACTTAATATTTCCTCTCTCCCTGTTCTATTTTGAATTTAGAGACATTTTTCTTTCCAAAAGATAAGATGAATTTTAAGGAACACCTTCTAATAAGTTAAAATAAAATACATAAATGTATGGATTTAAGATTCTTAAAATAGTATCAAAGGTTAATTGAAATCTTAATGTGCAGCATTCAAACTTGGAAAAAAACCATGGAAAAAGGAAATCCGACTGCATGCAGAGGCTAAGTGCATGTAATCTCTTTTCAAATAAAAATTTAATATTGCTATTATGCGTTTAAATTTAGAATTATTTTGTCGAATAATGCAAAGATTATACAAAATTAACGAAATTCAAAACTATAAAAATAGAGAATGATTGTTTTGTATTTCATGTAATATAAGAACTGTGCAAAAAAATATTTGGAAGAAATATTGGAGAGATATTGCATACAATATCGCTTTGAATGGATAGAATTTAATATTATTTTTTTAAAAAAATTAATTACTTTTTTCAATGTATAAAAGCAATGTAATCTTCAATGAACTAAAATGTAACGTCATTTTTAGATTATTTAATAACACATTGTTTCAAGAAACAGAATGGTTGAAAATAGTTCCAACCTTTTCTAATGTTTACGAGTAATTTTCCATTGTCCTTCATATTGTTCGCTTAACGCATGCACTATTTCGTGTGCATTTATAATTAAAGTGACTCATAATAATTTTACCTAAGCCCAAGAAGTATCAAAAAATTATAATTTGGAGGTTAATAGTTTAAACTGATATTTTATTGGTAGATAGACTTTGTTCTATATTTATACGAAATACTACTTCGAAATTCTTGCTGTTAAAAGAATGGTAAATGCAAAAAATCAGAAATATTTAAAAATATATTAAATTTTATTCAAATGAAATAATTATTTCAAGTTTATGATATTGCTTCAAGCGTTGCTATGGCATCGTCTAGTTCTTTTCCCTTTTATTATTTTGAAACTAAATTTAAAGATAAATTTAAAGCAAATAAATGGAACTTTAAAATAATTAAAGTATATAATCAATATTAAATGAAAAACGATTGCTTAAAATGGAAGTGTAAACGTACTTTGGGATAAATAGTCTTCCACCTTCATCAGCTATGGCAAAGACAGTTCGTATTCCACCTAAAAGTAAACAACCTTGCACAATGACAGCAAACAAACAGACGAACATCAGGGCTGCTTGGAAAACATCTGCCCACAGAACAGCTTTCATGCCACCCTGGAAGGGAGGTGGGAATTAATAAGTTGTGTAATGGATATATCGGTTATGTTTTCAAGTTTTCTCTCTAATACATATAATGTACAACATTTCTATTTATTGTTTTATTAATTCCGGTATTATCTGGAAATACCCTGCCATTACATGATGCAAAAATAAAAACATGAAAGTTTTCTGAATTATATTTAAAATGATATGATGCATATTACTTTAAATGTGGACTCATTTTTTATTTGTGCAGCCAATTACTGAATATATATTTAAATGCGTAAACGGAAGAAAATTACTAATGCAATATCTTTATATGTACAACAATTATAATTGTCAGAGATTTAATGTATTAGAAAATACATTCAGTTAAATTTGTACAGCACTTATCCAAGGAAAAAACACTTTAAAAAATATTGAGAATCTGTGAGAAATAGACATCTCTCAAAAGTGTCTAAATTGGCATTTAATTCAGAATGTTTTTCAGGTAAGTTAACAAAAAGCTGATATATAATGAGCAAGTATCATTGAATCATAAAAAAAATATTTTTAATGCTAAAAGGAACTGTGATAATATTTTAAAAGTAAATGTTTTCAATAAACATGTTTCAGTTTATAAAGGTAATACTTATACTACGCAAATAAGGCAGATTTTTTTCATCAGTTTTAATTTTACAATTAATTTAGAAGTCTTTTCTTATCAAATCTATGGAGATATCTAAGAATCATTGATTAATATGAACATTTTTATTCAAATTAATCTTGCAAAACAAATGCTTGAATATTCGACAATTTGGAGATCAAAAATTTAAAAATCTTTAAATATTCTGAAAATATTTTTGTAAAACTTGTTAATAATGTAAAAATCTTGAAGAAAAAGAGATACTTTATTTTAAATAGCTGAAAAATACACTTACTAAGGTGCAATAGAAAGTGCACACCAGTCCAACTGAAATGACCGACATCCACATAGATAAGCTGGTAACAGCACTTAGTGCTAAGGCCGGAGCATACAGTGTAGCAGATGTGAATAGTAACTGTTTAGGAAAATAAAATTATAAACTAATAAATTATTGAAAAAAATATAACAATTATTATAGTTCCAACCAAATTTTATCCTCCACTTAGTTGTTTCGAATTGAAAAGATGAAAAACTGATATTTTACAAAAATCTCGTACCTATTCATATTTTCTCTAATACAATTTAATGATCTTCAAGTGCTTATTTATCGTATTTAGTGAATTATTTATTTAAATAAAAGTTGCTTCATTTTCTTTAATAGAATTTTGAAAAAATTTAGAAAATTCTGAAATATTAAGCAAAAAATCAGTTTATAAATATTCAGTAAATGCATGATATATTCATCAATGAAGTTATTTAAAATTATTCTTAATATCTCCTAGTTTATTAATTTATTTCTGTTCATTTTTTAATATATTTTGTATTAAATGCTTAGTCAGTTCATGAAAATAAAAAACGAATGCATTTTTAAGAAATTCATTTCTTGTAAGTTTCTTTAAATATTCATTCTCTAGATTGCTCAGTTAAAGGTTTTTCCAAAACTAAAATTTTCTTATTGTTCAATATCCCCAGAATAATTATCCCTTTATTTCATCGCAAGTGTGGTTGATTTAATACTAGTCTTTTTGGCGACCAGCCGGTTCGCCAATCTTAATGCTTGTTAAAATTTTAATAATTAAATATTTTATATAATTCCTACTTTAATAGCTTCTTTATTAAAATATTTTCAAACTTCAAATTTCAATTCACTCATAATATTATAAAGGCCTTCAGTCATAACGTAATCTGTATCTCTCTAATTTTCTGTTAGCTCCCGTAGAATTTATGCTTTAAATTAAAGTGGAAATGATTAATCTGCAATTAATATAATAATATTTTTTACTGAAACAAAGCATTTTTTTTGTAATATGATTACTGAAAACAGAGTCACTGAGCATTTAAACCTTATGAGCACTAAAGAATATCTTTCTTAATTTATGCATTATCTCAAGAACTTGTCAACAATTTTTTTTCGGATTCATCATGAGCAGGTCTATTAATTAGCAATGTTTAATTTTAAATGCATCAAACACTAAGAAAATAAACAGAATCGTTTAAAATAATCGGTTGAAAACAGGTAAAAAAATTACTTAAAAAGCTATGAACATAAATACAATTTAATTACAAAAGCATACAACTAACCTAAAAATAATTTAAATCAATTCCGCTTCCGTTGAAAATAGATATAAATAATCAGAACACAATGCTCATGCGTGAATTTTCAACGCCAGTTACGGTAACACAAATACGTGAATTTTTCTACGCCAGTTGGGGTAACGCTATGCAGATTAGAAATTTTTAATTTCCTTTATTCAGTTTTATTTTAATTCAAAAGTACTTCAGAATGAATCTGAGAGATCGATTAATTAACAACGTTTAATTTTAAATGCATAAAACATTAAGAAAATAAACAGAATCGTTTGAAATAATCGGCCGAAAAATGTTAAGCCTAAGCCTCATTACTGTTGGCAAAAAAATGCTGAAGCCTTACTCATTTGGCGGTGGAGAAAGAAATGATTTTTTTTTGGCGGGAAAGTTAGTTTTTTATTAATAATTAAAATTTTAAAAAACGGGACCCCAGATGCACATTCCCGACCTCCAAGGTGTACACGTACCAATTTGTTAGCTGTAGGTCAAATGGTTTCTTCTGTAGAGCGCCAACACACACATATACATTGAGCTTTATATAAGTATAGATTATCAGAAATAGATTTTAATATTTAAATTTTAACTCGATTTCGATTAAAGAAAAGTGATAATCATTGCCATGGACACAGTATAATTTTTAAAACTATTTCCAATTCCTATATGATAATTTAGACTGCTGAAAGTGACATTGGATATAAACTTAAATCTCTGCACGGTTGAGGATGAATGTAGATATCAAAATACATCAACCATTATTCCAACGAGGTGGCAATCGATAGGCGCAGACGATATAATAAAATTTGGCTTCCAAAGCCGCCATGGGGATTCTACTACATTATCCGTTATATTAATTATCACAGGAATTTTAAGGATTTTTTTTAATTTTTATTTTCCTTTTTATTTTTCTTACATAATAGCTTTTTAAATTTTGATTTATGAAGTGGATGACGATAACAATTTCTTCATCTTCTCTTATAATGCGAATTACTATCGATATTAATATTAAAAAACTTTGAAACATGCACAATAAGGGAACTAAACTTCTCTCCGTAAGAAAAATCATTACTGGCAAAACAGGTTTTAGAAAAGCAAACTATGTATTTACTTGATTCTATAAATATTAGGCAAAATATTTAAATTTATATTTAAAACAATATTAAAATGAAGAAAGTGTCAATTTTAACAATATTTTAGCTTAAAAATTAGGTTACATTATTAGAAGATT
>JAPMOR010020965.1:506510-522518 GCA_026543865.1 Argiope aurantia
ATTAAATTAATCTTCGAAGTAGATTTTATTCCGTTAAAGTATGGCATCATTTACCTAATATGTTTTTCACATCTTTCTTAGGAAAATAATACATTAATGTATTCTAAATTGCTAAAGTATAAAGATGTTTCTTTTTTGCTTTTTTTTCTCGCCAATATTTCTTTACTTCCCATTTTCTAACATTTTAAAACCATTTAATTGATTTTTTTTGTGTTCTATATTACACATTGTGTTATTAAACTATTTTGTGGATTCATTGACTTTATGAAATATTTCTGGAAGGATTTATTTTATCATCTATTGAAAGATGGATACATATTTTATCATATATACATACATTGATCAAATTTTATTGATATATTTCATTCAAAATGTGCAAATTTTGATATGGAATTGCTTATTATTTTACAAAAACTTTATTTCATGTATATAATCATACTGCTCATTATTAGTTTTATTGTATATATAATTTATAGCATATTTCCCGATTTATGGCCTTTATTTTTATTAAATTATTATGTGTTTAAGAATTATTTAGGTATGCAAAATTATTGCTGTTATTCGAGAAGAAATATTATTTTCACTTCAACGAGTGCCTAACAGGTAATGAGAAAATTATTTAAGTAAGCTGTGAATTAACTAGCTTGTGCCAAAAATGAAACAATATCCGCAGTTTAACAGATTGTTGAATTAAACTGCAGATTTTCTGAGTCCCTTGCTGTAGCAGTAACAGAGAGAATGGCGAATGAATTAATAACTTTGATTTAACTGCTTATTGGGCCCTTCTGGTGAAATTTACTGTCGGCTTTCATCTATCTATGGATTCGATGAGACACTGGAGAGCGTATAATTTGAAGAATACCAGATGACGAACAAGTAATATTTCATTGTTCGATCGAAGGCTTTTAATTTTAATAGTATAGGAAAATCATTCATACCTAAAAGAAAAGCATAAAAATGAATGCAAATGAAGAATGTGTTTATTCAGTAAAAGTATTTATGTAATATTTAGAATACGTTCTACCGTCTAGAAACTGAAGGACAGCAACGCTATATAAAAAATATTTGGTAGAATCACATGGTTCCATATATTTTTGATGGAAGTAGTTTGAAGTAGATTAGTAGTAATATAAATTTTTAATTTATTAGTACTGAAAAGGTAATTTGTTATATTTATCTTAGCGTAGTCAGGTTCTTATCTTTTTTAGTTCAACAGATGGCGCGACTAAGGCATAAATGATGATTTTACATTCGATTATCATCAAGATGGAGTCAACCAAGTCATGGCAAAGATGACGTCAACGATGCTCTTTTTTAACAGTTATTACCTCATTTGATTACTTCTTTTTTTCGAGAGAATAAAGTGTCTTGTCAAGCGACAGTTTGGAAGAATAGAAAAAGAACACTATCTTGCTACGCCATTTAATAATATCAATGCACTCAAACTTAGGATCACAAATGTTCTGTTTAGTGTCATAGCAGAAATACTGGAAAATATCTAGTAAGTACTGGATTACTGTTTTGAGATCCTTTGTGCTCCAATAGGTGTGTGTTCTTATTAAAATCATTGGTTTTTATTAAAGACTTTATGAACATCTTCACAATTCAATAACATTTTACATTATTTTTGTAACCATTGAAAAATTTTGCGATCATTCTACATTTCAAAATTAAAAATATAACTATAAAAGAAATAAACTATTTCGATTTTAGATGTATTTATGTTATGAAATTAAGTATTCATAATATGTTGTTGCTGCCTATCACCCTTGGATTGAAACGAATTCGAACCCAGTCCAAGGGATCGGGGAAAGAGAAGTGCAGTAGCTTCTGAGAACAAAGACCCCTGAGAACAAGAGAACAGAAGTCTGACTTTAGCTCATATGAAGATGACACTCACACACTCGCTTGCACAACCCCTTTTTACAGGGGAATCTTTCACACACCTCACAGATAGAACACAGGGTGAGGAACAACCATTTCTGAGCCAGGACTCGAAACGGGTCGCCCAGATCACGGGGAAGTAGCGCTTCCCCAAGGAAAGGACGCCGGCATTCATAATATTATTGTCCAAAAGTATTTTAATCCATCTACTTACTTCATAAGCCGTTGATATATCGTTGGCAAAATAAATGGGTAAGAAAATGTAGGACGTAATGATAGGTCCAATGATGAAGCCAATGTTCATAAAAGCCATATTAGTACCATACAGGTACATTTCTGCTGGAATCCCCATCAAAGTGGTGGCTGACATGAAAGTGGCCATCAGAGAAAAAGCAACTGGCAAAATGGACATGTCTTTTCCTGCAAGAAGGTATTCGTCGTTGGTATTCTTTTTGCTCTTGAAAATGAAGAAGACGCCTATTCCAGCAGAAACTGCTAGCAATGCAGCGAACATTATATAGTCAGCTATACTCAGCATGAATTTTTCAGAATCCATTTTCAAGTCTGAACGAGCTGAATTACTGGAACTCTTAAAATCTCCTTTATAAAATTCTGAAATTACATAAAATAGAAATTATATGGACGTTTCGGTTTTGAAAACTGCCCTGAAATAAATGCTACAGATGTTTTTGACAAAATTAGATAATTAATTTCATATAGAATTATAAAGAAAATCTAAAAATTATTTATTATGTTTGACATAAAAAAAAAGTCTTATTGAGCAGGCATTCTGTGATTGAAGAAGGTATAAAGAAAATGACGATAGTGTTTCTTTAGATTTTCGCAAGAAATTCTCCCTTTTTCTCTAGAAAAAAAAAGAAACTCTAATCTAAATCTTTAGCAAACTTCTTGGATATTTCTTTTAAATCTTTTGAAAAAAGCTTCTGAATATTTAACAGATCTTTTAGATAATGTTATTCTAGAATACTTAAATATCTCTTCCAAATTTTAATAGCATCTTTATAGTTGTTATAGTTGTATAGTTGTTAATAGCATCTTTATAGTTTATAACTTTATAGTTATACTCTTTAAACAATTTATTATTTGAAACTTCTAGTAATTTTTTAAATATATTAGGAATTTAATTTAATTTTTTTAAATCAATGAAGTTAAGATGAGGAATATGATTTAACTTAAATATGATGTGGATTGAAATTTTTTTATATATATTCTTGAAATCTTTTCACTAAAATTAAAATATATTTCCTACTTTGGATCAAAATATTAATCTCAACTGCCAGGAAAAACAATTTCAGTTTAAAGGAACGATAAAGGACTGTAGAGTTTACTTTCCAAAGAGAATATTTAGTTATATTTTGTGTGTTCAAAAAGTATTAGCAAGTAATGTTACGATTTATGTTTAGAACTTTAAAGGTTATAAATTTAAACTCTTTATTATTAATATTCATTCGCATAAATCAGACTTTTAGAGCTCAAGCAAAAAAAGTGCTAATATATTTTTCTGATTGAAATGATGAGTAAGATTTTCATTAAAGAAATTCATCCTATATATATAAATCAACTCTCTATTTTGTATTCTATATACTAAATTTATTTTCAGTCTATATTTATGAGTTTAATTTCATAAATATAATCTAAACTAAAATATTGAAAACTAAACACTCATAATACATGGTTAAATAACAATTAAAAACAATAACAAAAATTATGCATTTGAATATTCATAGAAATTTAAATATTTATTTGCTCCAATTTTCTTTATTAAAACTATGCAAGGAAAAATTTTAGATTTATTCTGTTATAAGAAATGGAGTTTTTCTATCATTCTAGGAATATTTCTGGAAGATTAATATTAATTAAATGCAAGACTTTTACTTTATCTTATACTCAAGGTGTAAAAAAATAAAGTATACAAAACTGGTATAACCTAAAATTTATGAACAAGACTATAAAAAAATTATGTATCCTGAAATTCATAGACGGAATACTGATAAATAATGAGAAAAGAATAAAGAAAAGATTATGAAAAAAAATTAGTAATGAAAACATTTTTCAAATTCTCTTTAAAATAAATATTTAAAGTATATTTGTCCTATAAAATATTATAATTCACATTTACATACATATTATTGTTGATTTATTTCATTTGTAATTAATTTTACTGATAAAGATATTTGATACTGATAAAGATCTGATATTTTGATAAAAAGAGTTTTTTTTTATTTATTCAATATTTTAGGAACTATCTAATATTTAAAATTTAAACAGTTAATTTTGCCAGAGAAATATAACCCCTCCCCCCATTTTTAATCTGAATCCCTTCATTTTATAACATTTAAGCATCTCTACCCTCACTTTTTTTGTTCACTATTTTTTATAGAATGATATTGAAGCAATTAAATATTTTATGCAAAAAAATGTAATAGCTCCTAGATCTTTCGAAAATGTAAAATACCTTATTAAAATATAAATTCTTTATATAAAAAATATAAACTTTTCCTTAATTTACATATATTTTAGAGTATTTTAAAAGGAATATCTAAAGCAAGCATATAAATGTTGAAAATATTTTTAAACAATTACAATTTCTTGCATATTTGATTAATTAAAAAAATTTAATGAATACATATATTTACCTTCGTATTCAGCTAAGTAGATTCCTGTTGATTCTTTTTTCACCTTAGAAGTCAGTTTATTACTTGATATTCTAGAAAAGATGGAAAAATCATGACTTATTTGTACATATAAAAATTAATTCTTTATGAATAATTATTCATGAATTAAGGTGGCTAAAAAGACACAAAATACCAATTATCACAAAAACACATTATACATATGATTACCTAAACGAATTTGCCACTTATTATAGATTTTAAAAGAGCTATAATAAATCATAATTTCAAATTGGTAAAAATATATGTAATATTTTAGGTGAAAATAATTCTTCAAGCATGTTTCATGTTGTTCAGCTAAAAGACAGGTCGTGAATTTTACAAAGAAAGCAAATAAGTCAGAAACATTTGCGAGGATAGAAATGCACGCAACACTCGAGTAATGATAGTTAATGACTCGATTGTTCTCAGAATGCATGCAAAGCGGCAGTAAGGAACTGTGAGACTGTTCTTCACTACTAAATGCATCATCGAATTCCTTCAAGAAAAGAAAATTACTCATATATATGTCATCTTTGGAAACACACACACACACACACAAATGTAAAATTTGACCTTGATGGAAAATACAAGATAAACGAGCTTTGCATGAATTACACGGTATGAAACGCTATGGACAGCTTATTCAACAAACCGCTTCTTTCTTAGTTAGGAAAGCTCAATTCCCGCATGCGTGCTATTCATATATAAAGAAAGTACAAAATGGTAAGTAACGTTTGAAAGTAATGTTCGCAGCAATTTTTAATGAATAAAAGTACTTTTTACTTTTTTCTATACGAATGTATAAATAAATAAATAAAGTACTGCAATCCTCAAAAAATTCGAACTTGGGATGTAGAAGATTCTCTAGATTTTCTACCCCGAGTTTGAAAAATACATTTTTGGCATTGTGTAAAATAACACTGTGTATGGGACAGATGGAATTTAATATATGGACTTAAACCCTGTTTGTAGATTTCTACGGCATTCATTCAATTTTCAACGGCATTCATTCAAAGGAAATATCTTTCATTTTATTCGAGTACAAAACTTTAATAAATAAAAGGTTAGATAGATAAAATGTACTATACAGGCTTATCATCGGAAACGTCAGTATTCATATTAAATAGTAAATCAAATCTCTCAAACAGTTACCCATTTATCGGTCTGTACATAGTGCTTATATATAAATATAATTTCAAAAAATGCAATGACTTAAATCAATGAAATTGGAAACGAGACTATATGACTACAGCTGCAGTTGATCATCAAATTTCTGCTTCAATTGACTTGAAAACAAGTTTCCGAAACACTAATTCTCTTGATATATTTAGTAAAAATACTCTATTCACATTAAAGATGTAATGTTTGAACAATTATTTCAATAATGCTGGGCAGGCATCCACGGCCTTAATGATGGCCAATAATTTTATGCAGGGTGGTGGAGGGAAATAAGGCATTTATTGGAAAATGCGGAAAAAAGTTTCTAGTTGGCCATTTCATTTATATACCATTATTTCAAGTAGCCAGCTCTGTTATTTTTAAATACCTTCCAGTCCTAGAAGAATGTTGTAAGACCTTTAAAAAATGTGTTTCTGATTCTGAATACATTTGCATGGAATCCTACTTAGATCACCTTGCTAATAAAATATACAAAGAGACGAAACTATTTACTTTTTCCTTCTTCATCTTTTAAAACAATCTCTGTGGATTTAACCTCGAAAAAAAAATTTTTTTGTCAGTATTTAACACATATTGCTAGACCTCTGTTATGTATTGTGTGGCAATATAAATGTATAGAATATAAATAGAACATGAAAATATAAATAGAAAATAATATAACTTACTTAAATATGAATAGAATATGCATTTTATAAGTTCTAAACAAAATAAAAAATTTAATTAGGTAATTTATTATTAAATAAAAAAAAAACTCGTATGCTATCTATTAATCAAAATGGATGTTCCCTAGTGTTAAGAATCAATAATACATTTAATGCTCTTTTAGAAAGACAGATACATTATGGGAAGATAAATCAGTGATAAAGTAATATTAGAAGTTTTCTAGCATACTCTATAATAAAAGAGCTCCGTTTTAAATTGAAGACAGTGGACAACGTTGTGAGCGCAGCGAGTACGCAGATCTTTATTTTCAGATTTCTGCATATGAAACTTTTGTGCATTCCAATATGGTAAAGAATCTGAATACGAATTTCGTAAGTTTTCATTGGTTGGCTCAAAAATTTGACACTGACTAAAAATGTTAGTTAAATCATTTTCAAATCTCATTTATCTCATCTACATGAATAGAAATTCCAGACAGACAACAATCTGTACAGAAAGTTAGAACATATTTATTTCGAAAATGCATTTCTATATTAAATGTTAATTCGCTCTGCAAAATTTTATCTTTTTAGCTCCTTACATTTTTTATTGTGTACATCAAGTTTGTCTGTTTGTATCCAAAGGAGAAAACGTGCATTTTTTTCTGATATTGATTCAAACTTTTATATAAAAAAATATGCAAATTTGGTGCAAGGACAATATATACTAAATTCCATAATTCTAGCTCTCATCGTTTTTGTGTTAACATGTGCACAGATCGAGACATACTTACAAAAATGTATATTTCTCACTCAGAGATCTCTAAAACATAGATATTTATCAACATTTTGAAATTAAATTTTTAGACGATTTTAATTTTTTCTTCTACATTCTTTATTTGAGATAATAGATGCAATTTTCAATCATGAAAGAGTAAAATGAAATGAAGTGATAAAGTATAGTATCTATAGTATGCAGAAAAAAACTAAAACACAAATCAGAGTATTCTAAACAGGAAATCAGATTTTATTTAGCAAAAGACAGTTCAATCAGTAAACAGATTCAAGATATTTCATATCTTTATTGAGAGAAGTGCATTATGAAATGACAAAGGGCGTTTAAATTATGTAATTTTTTTATATTTAGCATTGTATGTGATATAATATAATATGCTCAACCAAACAACCATGTTTATTGAAATTATTAGTACTCTACGTTGTTATTCAAAATCCACTCGGTTTTCTAAAATCAATATTTGGAATAATCTACATAAATCTTCTCCTTATTTTAGATAGTTATGCTTTTCATTTAAAAAAATGAAAACATTTAAGCAATTTCAACGAATTTTACATTTATTTTAATGGTTAATTTGTAATTAACTATGAATTCAGCCTTTGGCAGATCTGTTTCCATTATTGACGAATGTATACGTCTTTAAAAAATCTGATTATGATCAAATACTATTATGATAAGTAGGATTATGCTTATGATATTTCTAATGCCAAATAAAGATAAAAATAATTTGATCATCAATTCCAGGCGGAAATTCATATGCGATTAAAATATCTTTTCAATGATTTTAATTATATTTCTGTACAATTTATTTCTCTAATTGAAACATTTTAAAAAAAGTAAAGGATATTCAAACATTTAAGCATGATATTGTTTTATAATTAATGTGTTTATCTTTATTCTATTTTTTTTCTTAATTATATAGGTGTAATAACCTGTATATAAGAAATGTATTTAATATTGTCACTTAAGTGAGTATAAATCCAATTATAAATCAGTGAAAAGTACTTTTGCAAAATATATTGAAAAATAATATTGAAAAATTCATTAAAAGCAGAGAAAAACATTTATGTAAAAAAATTTGATATCACTGAAAAACCTATTTTTAAAAAATTACAACTTGATGTGAAAATAGTTTTTTTGTGATAATATATCCTGAAGTAATTAAGAAAAATATTATGATTTCAGTTAATTATAAAGAGAAATCTAATAAACCTTTTTTCAATCCCTTCTCAGTGAGAACCTATAAAGTTCACTAAGGGAAAAGAATCCAAAAAAAAAAAAAAAAATAACTATCTATTAAAGTGGTAGCTCTAAGTTCAACGATTTTCACATTAAGAAGTTTTGCACAATTTTTAATCTTATTTAGAGATAATATATTAGGAATAAAAAGACTGTTATGCAAAAGTATTCATATAAATTCTTTATTTAACAAAAGTGAAATAAAATCTCTTCAATTTAAATCTGAACAACATATTTAATTAAATAATATTTAAACACATTTTTTTGCAATAAAAATATTTTCAAGTAGACTTAGTAAACGTTAATTTACAAAATATTTCATCAGCACCAATGTATTATATATACATAAGCATAACTAAACAAATAATGTAATCAATGATTTTAGCATTTATCCATTGATTTAAACAAAATGATGACTTGGAATAAGATTTAAGCAACAAAATTATAACATATCCTGAAAACTTTACTTCAAAATTTCAATTTGAAATAGCCTAAAAGAAGATTTTCACAGATTAAAATAAATATTTTATTGTTAAGACATTAATACTACAAAAAATTTGGAATCATATGTTATAAACTAAATTACTCACTTCTTATTTCTCTCAACTAAATGTAAAATAATTTATATTAAATACTTTAGCTGAAACTTCACCAGAAATAAGAATCTAACATTCTGTGATGTCAAGTTCACTTTATACTCTCCTCTCAGTCCATAAGATTATCTGCTTGATTATAAAAACTGAGTTCTACAGCATCTATTATTTACAAACAAATTTCAGATTTCAAGATAAGAGATTGAATAGATCAGTTCAATGTTATTCTATAAATAAATAGAAGTGCCGATAATAACGTGAACAATAATCATCTGTTTTCAATCTCATGTAAAAAGTGGCCAAAATTTGGTTGATATTTTCCGTATGTAAAAATACGTATAAAATATATTCTCTTTAATATATACCTAAGAAAGTGGCTGCATAACCAGAAGTTATTTATCCTATATCTAATTTTCGATAGAGTTGTTTGATTACATCGTCAATTAACGATGAATAAGAGTTTTAAAATAAAAGTTG
Organism: Argiope aurantia; assembly: GCA_026543865.1. Classification (NCBI taxonomy): domain Eukaryota; kingdom Metazoa; phylum Arthropoda; class Arachnida; order Araneae; family Araneidae; genus Argiope; species Argiope aurantia. The sequence continues at coordinate 515,995 of JAPMOR010020965.1, forward strand.
TTCCACAAATGTATTATTCAAATTTGATTAGTTGTTTTTAACTTTTTTACGAAAGAATTCTATTTAGAGTAGTATTTGATTCTTAAGATGTAAGGGAATACCAGGTAATTCAAGAAATAATGAAAAAAAGGTGAAAACAATTCGTATTGACGAGACTTTAGAAATATAGAAAGCTGTTCTTTGGTTAAGACAGTATAAGATTCTGAGTATGAATTTGAAGTACAGATATTAAATATAAAAACAAAATTACAATACAAAAAGGAATGGTTACAGCGGTATTAAATTACAAAAAATGTATTAAAACCAAACCAAAATTCCTAAACAAATTCATAAGATAAAGCTTCTGTCATAAAACAAATTGACATTTCTTGTAACATAAACAGATTTAAAATACAGAAATTACAAAATCAATTTTAAATTAGGGATAAATATTGCATGTTCAAAAATATTTAAATACATTTTTTTCTCCTATAAAGTCAAAAAAAGTTACTAATAGACGTCGGAACTGTAACTGGTACTCCAAAAGTAATTCAAAAGAATATGAAAAGAGAAGCCCTGAGCAACTATGAAATACCTAATACAAAGTTACGGACTTTCACCGCGATTTCATTAAACGGGAGTTTCGAACCGTTCGGTAGTGGTAGAGTTAATATTAATTAGAAATCATAAATCTCTATATTTTTTTGACATATTTGTTTTACTACTATATAAAAAAATTATTCATAGTTTCTTTTATTATAGAAATCTTTTTATTACAATATTTTGAGAGATAACTCGCATTAAAAGAAATCACGCAAAAGTTATAACATTCACTTTTATGACACATACCTGTTATAGCTCCGAAATGCTTTCTTCAACTCTTGTTGATGCTGATTCTTAGTCTTCTCCCTCGTTAATGAATATCTGTCGGAAGTGCCTCGAATTTTGAGCGGATAACCGGTATTCGGTCATTTAGCTGGATTGAGGAGCATTTCTTTGACCCTTTATTGAACAGATAATTAGCAAGTAATGCTTTGCAAGACCCCATTAGAAGATCTAGAAAGCATATATTACAATTAAGATAGAATGTCAATAAATATAGCAGTCGAATGAACCTTGACACAAGTTATTCATACAAAAATGCTTAATGAAAAATGAAAAGAATATGGATTATTTGAATAATAAATTTATGATATATTTATTTCAAAATTATGTCAAACAAATCCAACCGCGTTTCATTTTTATTTCAAAATACCCCCAAACGGTGACAGATTGAATTTTAAATTTTATTTTTTAAAAATATGTCGAATAATTATGTATTAAATATTGATTTACCCAACCCTCTTACCCTCGTTAACTTAATCAAAAGATTTTTATACTCATGTAAATGAATAGTGAATTTTCATAAATGCTGATATAACATATATATGAAATGTATAGAATAACGAAAAATTAAATTAAATAGATAACTGAGACTAGAATGCAATAAAAAATGTATAAACATTTCAGAAATTGTAGAAAGAAAATTAGAAACAAACCTGTATTCAAAATAACAATAAATGCTAAATTAAAAATTACACAATAAAATAAAGAAAACCTGCACCAAGAATAGCAGCAGAATTACAATAATTATTAAATTAAAAATTAAGCAATAAAATAAAACAAATCTGCACCCAAAATAGCAGCAGAATTACAATAATTACTAAATCAAAAATTAAGCAATAAAATAAAACAAATCTGCACACAAAATAGAAGCAGGATTACAATAATTACTAAATTAAAATTTACACGATAAAATATATTAATTACTCTTAGTTTGGTAATATTAGTAGAATATAACTCAATAGAGAAATTAGATACAGGAAATTAAACCAAAACAGCTGAGATCAAAATAGAAAATATAACACAAACAATAATTACCATAAGTCATAAAATAAGAGAACACAAAAATAATCACAGAATATCTGAACCATCCATTGGACCATTTCAATGGAAAATACAATGCATATAAATGAAAATTTTTCTGGCACCAGTACATTCATCACAAATGCACTTGCAAATTAGATGTGCATTGTCCCAGTAAATGAACTGAACATGTGTCTCTGTAGAGAAAATTCAAAACAAATTTATTCTCAGCAATTTGAACTGAACAAAATTTTCTTAGATGCCCCTGTTAGTTAACTTTGATAATAATGTGTAGTATAAGGGTTGTCCAAATAAAACGTGGACACTTGCGATTGCGACAGAACGAATGCAGCTATAGCAGCGCCACAGAGCAGAGATATAAAGGGCGGTAAGAGGTGTGCACTGAATAAGGCATCCAATCGCGAAAACTGTTCGATTAGAGGAAACTGGTCGAAAGTAAAGGCGTGCCATACATGGATGCATCCGGATCGGAACAACGCGTGGTTGTACCATTAATAATTCTTTGATTGCCAGAGACCACTCTTGATTGATTTCCTGTCCCACTGGAACAATACCAATTCAACACAATACAGCAGTAATCTGACGAAATTACGGAAAGCAATCAAAAGCAAACAGCCTGGCCTTCTCACACAATAAGTGATACTTCTCCATAACAATGCCAGCCCACACGTCTCCTGTGAAACTCAGACGATCTTTAAAAAATTCTGGAAGTGTTGGAACATCCGCAGTTCCAACAGTTTGGAACCGCAGTTCCGATCAGTTGGAAGTGTTGGAATTAGGAAAGTGTTGGAACACGCGCCGTACAATCCGAATATGACATCCTGTGGCTTCCACATCTTTGGGCCACTTGATAGAGCATTACAGGGAACACGTTTCCATTCAGATGGATAAGTGAAGAAAGTTGTGCAGGATTTCCTCAAGAATCAAACCCCATCTTTCAACAGCAAACGCATAGACCTGCTACCTAAAAGATGGGAAGTGTATTACAACGCCCTTGGCAATTTCCTCTGATTTCCAATAAAGGTGTTCTTTTCATTCAACTTATCTGCTTTTCATTTAGGCAACCCTTATCCATATCCATTCAGAAACATGATGATCATCATTTATTAAATTAATCAAAACAATCCAGTTACAAGTGATCAAACTGTTAAGTCATTTGATTACAACTCAGAAACAAAAATGTTATTTGCATTCTCGAAGAAAATTTTGGCAGAGAAAATAATTATCATTACGTGTAATTATAATTATGCACGCGAATGTGTATAAGGTGAATTTTAAAAATCGTTTATGCAAACATCAAAATAATATCAGCATACGAGGTAAGGAAAAAATATGTTTGAGATGTCTCGTAATTTTTAAATGTCTAGATGAACATTAAGTAATTAGTTGTCATCAAAAATCTCAGATATGGAATATGATTATAATCAATGAAAATAATAGAAACTAATTTGGAATATTAGCGTTCCATTTTATAAAACAAAACTAAGTCTATTTTGAGATAGACATCGGAATTTTGAGCCGCGGTCAGTTGTCGAAGACAACACTTCTGCTGGTAGCCCTATATTTCATACGACGTTTTTGATTGATTTGGCGTCCTTATCATTAGACCTGAATGGCCTCAGAAAACACAGAGAATAATCTAGCTTATATGATGTAAAAAATATTATTATTATTTAAAAAGAAAATGATGTAAAATCGCATATGTAATAATGATGTCATAATACAAATGCAGTGACAACGATTTACATATAAATCACAATCACAAACTGACTACTCCGACCCGCCAAAAGGCACGCGGAAACACATGGATGATTGGACCGCCGCAACAGCAACACTGACTCGAAAGTGGTAGAGTCCATCACCGGCTACGGTACAACTCTTCCCTAAGGAAAGGTCCCGTCATTGATGGGAGGATCCAGACCCACACATTTTCATGTACCCACAGGATTGGCGAGAAACAGCTACCATGCCGAAAGCTTCTTATCCTCAATTACGAAGTGCCTTCCCCATAGGACCGATTTACTTATAAAAAAGAACTATGTACTTTCGATGACAAGCTAATTGCTTATCATGCTAATAATGTTACTTTATTTTTGTAATAAATTTTTAAATTAACAATTCATTTAATTTTCATTAATTTTAAAACTATGTTTTTTTACTTTTACTAAAGAATATTTAGTAATTTAATCATACTTATTTCTAATTCAAAGTTTATTTTTCTTAGTAATTTTTAGATAATTATAAAATATTTATTTAAGTTAATTATAATACAGAAGCGTGTAATATAACATATTCAGAAGATGATATTGAGATTTTAAGATTGTCTTCACAAATTAAAACGATGAAAATTGAATGAAAAAAAGTTTTTTAGTTCTTTGCTGAATTACTTTTGGCTCATTCATTAAAAAAATAATCATAAAAATATCCATATTTTAATTTTAATTAATAAATAAATGGGATAAAATACTGAAGAAGCAATGAAATCGAACATTTTTTTACAACAAATATCAAGAATTCTATACGAAAATTAATTTTTAAAGATTTGTAAAATTTAAGGATAAAATGCCATGCCATTTTAAATAAAATTTAGGTATTTATTTATGATTTTTAGAGTTATTAATATGAGTTTTTTTTAAATTATTTTCTTCAATTACATTTTCATAGTTTAAATTCATTGAAATTTTTAGATCAGTTTTAAATTTTTCAACTAAAACCAGAAATATGATTAAATAATTCAAAATTACGCATAACTATTGTAAGCAATTTTTTCCCCCAGATTCCACATTTATTTTAATGCAGCGCCATCTGTTGGCTAAGAACTGCATTACAACTTAAACATAGGAAGGTAAGTTTTAAGCTATCGCATATTAAGTGGAATATATTTGTAAGTATCAATTGTAATACCACTGTACATAATTTATTTATAATTTTAATTCATATAGATTATATTAGATTTATCTGCTTAAAATTTGTCAAATTTTATGATTATTCATATCATACACATATTACTGGCAAAGCGAAAAATTGTTTTTATCATGATATAAAATGCGTATTTGTAAGTTATTATATCCATCAATATCTGCATAGATGGATTTAATTTGGAATTAATTTTCTTACTAACATCTAAATGTTATCAAAATCATCAATATTTTAGAGTCTGTTCCTAACATTCTCTTTTACTATGTAACTAAACATAAAAACGGTAAAGTATGTGCTGCCATCTATTATTCCCAAATAAAAATAGACATATTGTTCGAATGGAAACGAAATGTTTATAATTTCAGCTAAGTAATATGTGTTAGATTTTATTTTATCAATTTTGAACTAAAAATTAATCATAGTATGTATTGGTAATGAGGAAATTCACAATCATAAAATTGAGCAATTGTACATTAGTGTACATGTATTTGATGTCACAATACAAATGCTCAAAGAAGGCTTACAAAAAAAAAATTCCTAGCATAATACAACCTAAAAATACAAAAGGCATAATTTAAATAGTAAATTATTTTATAATAACATTAACATCAAATGATATCAATCAAAAGTTTATAACGAATTAAAGAATACCCGATTTTCAGGACAAAGATTTGAATTTTTTGAATCTTTCTAGAAATGTGTTTATATTTCTTTCGTAAAATAAAATTATATACAAAAAAATGAAAACATTTCGATAGTACACAAATTTATTAATGCACTATAAAAATTATTCAAGGCATGTCTAATTTATTAGTTGTAAAGAAATATAAATTTAAAAACAAAAACCGAATTTTATTTACCAGTATAAATAAAATAAATAGATAGTTTTATTCTTAATATTGTAAAGAATCCCATTTAACAGCTTTTAATTCTTTTAATGTACAATTTAAATAGTCTTTTTTATTTCAACCCATTTCCGTACCTTCAATTTTGATTGATTTTAAGGAAATATTTTCAGATATTAACTTTTGTCTCTTGTTAATCTATACTTATAATAAAGCTCAATGTGTGTGTGTGTGTGTGTGTTGGCGCTCTACAGACCAGACCATTCAACCTACAACTACCAAATTTGGCACGTGTATACCTTGGAGGCCGGGAATGTGCACCTGGGGGTTATTTTTTCGAATTTTTAAATAGAATTTTATTTATTTAAAAATTAATCGAAATTTTGACGTGTTTCTGCTATAACTGCCGAAAATATTACCGCACAAAAAAAAAAAAGATTTTTACATGAAGTTAAAGATAAAAAATTTATCTTTTAAATGATACTACTGTTTTAATTTTAAAATTAATTTTCTATTTTTAATGAATTTTTAAATAAATATTTTAACTATGTTTTTCAATGATTTTTTTCGTCAAAAATAAAAATGAGGATTAAGCACGTTTCGCATTCATGAGAAAAAATTAGCTTTTTTCAAACTGTTGCCATCACATTGATTAAAGCTCTAACTGAAAATAAATTAAATCTTTTTGGAAATGAAATCGGCAAAAATATAATTTTCGGCAAGTGTCTGTAGGAAATGAAACAAATATGAAATATTATTTTTTCTAAAAAATAAATTCAAGAAAAATTATTTTATGATCTTTTACACTCTCTATACAGGGTGTTTATTCAGTCCCGGATCCATTTTGATATTTAA
>JAPMOR010020965.1:527518-627827 GCA_026543865.1 Argiope aurantia
TGGGGTGTTGCTTGCATATTCTAAACCAGTGTAACAAATTTTTTCCTTTGCGTTTATGCGTTATGCGTTTTGCGTGAGAACTATAAACGCAGCTCTTTGCGTTTATAGTTCTCACATTCACTTGTACTCGAATAGTTACATAGACAGACTTCCTGCAAATGGATTTCATTCATAATTTGATATAAATTTATGAACTTCATCCCAAATTCCTTGATCAAATTTCATTCGTCTCGTTTAAAATGTTTTTGAACTATCGTGTTCATGAACAGAAATAATATGTAAAATATTTTTCGTGCTCTTGGAGGAGATTTATCAAAATCTCTAGTACGAATTTTTTGACGATTACAATATTTCCTCCATATTTCATATAGAGAAAGGAAATATAAAAGGATTGAAGTATTTCGGAAAACTGAAATTTTCATTAGATTCAAAATTTTGAACGTGCTTTAAGAGCAAAAATTCCTATAAAATAAGTAGAAATAACTCAGTTTCGTCATTTTAAATTCCTAATATGTTAATGATTTTTAATAATAAATTTTCATGAACATTAGTGAAGAGAGCTAAAGAAAATGAATTGTATTTAATGAAATTAAAACAAATAAATGATTAAATATTTAATAAAGGTAATAAAACACATTTGGGCAATTATGAACTAAATTCAACTCACAAATTTTCAAATAAAGCTATTTTTGCAATGATTCAAAAGGAATTGAATGTTACATTTCTTCGAATTGAGCTTCACATATAGTAAATTATAAATCAAACAAGATTTTTTTTTTTTCAATTTTGCATGAAAAAATTTTACATCACAGTTCAATTTTGCATTACAAGAATGCATAAAACTTCTGTTGGTCCATAATTTATAACTGCCTCCAAAGAAAATTTGATGGAAAACGTCTTGTGTCACAGAAAGATCTTTCTAATTTATTTTAGCTCCCATAATATCATTACTAAGATCGCTCTAATTATCTCAAATAAAATAATTTAATTATTAAGATTAAGATTAATATAATAAGCAAACTGAATATCTTAGCAATAAAAGTTTAAACAGTATCTTACCAGTTTCTTCTCAAATACCCAGTAAAACTAACTTTGGATATAAGATAATCTACATTAACCTGAACAGTTACTAATTTTTAAAACTACAGCAATCAATTAAATTTTAAAATAAATGCTATAAAACAAAATGTATGTTAACCTCGAACCCCAATTCTACTGTATTTATGCTGTAACTGTGGATTTGGTGCATCCTATTGTTCGTTTGAAGATTCCCAAATAGGCATCTTCGGAAGATTTAACTCTTCAAGGAGATGATACGCATTAAGATGCGCGCATTTCCAGAATTCGTTGTTAGGTTTTCGACCTTGATTCCCGTCCCATTAAACGCATTTTCTTTCATCTCACCCTTATTTTCATGAAATAAATGCCTCCTGCCATTACTCCTTCCATGAGAAAAAGCATGAAAGGAGTAAATCCCTTTATGCTTCTTAGCTTTTAGCTGACAATTCAATAAAGTTGATAACATTAGACACAACAACAGTATGCGTGCGTGCATACGTGTGTGCATGTGCATGCGTGCATGTGCTTTCCAGAACACACCGCTTATTCTAAATCAATTTAATTTGGCGCCACAAATGTATTTTAAAAGTAAAATTTTATTCTTGAGAATTAAAAAAAATTAATTAAAGATTAAACGATATGTTGGGGTATACTGCAGTTACTCCCGAAAATATTATGACATATAACTGATTTTTACTCAATTATATAATACACATTTATACCCGCCGTTGTTGGGATTAACTTTCTATCCTGTATAATGTTTTTAACTTAAAAACTATTTTTGTCTAAAACTATAATAAACAGCATCTGTTTATCGTTCGAAACATTTTTAATTAGAATTAAAATATTAATTCAATCAAACCAACTTTAAAAACCGCTGAATGATTTTTTTTTTTCCCATAAGTTCTTATTATTTGTCCTATTCGTGTTGAAAAATTTTGTTCACAAATGCTGAAGTATAAGAAAGGCTGTCTTCGTTTGATTGATTTCGGGTTAATTTTAAACATGGTTAAATCACTACGAATAAGGCAACAAAAACATTGTAAAATGATGTATTAAAATAAAAGAGAAATTTTTAAAAAAAATAACGTAAAATAATTTAAAGTGCAAAAAAAAAAACATTTTTTTATTTTTAATTCGCTGAATATTTATTAAGTTTTTGTATTTTTAAAAAGTTTACAAAATCTTTATCTTTTATAATAAATGTGCTAAATTCATAGAATTCGGCCCCGTTTTTAAGAGAAAATATGGTACAAAATATTTTAAAAAAATCCTTCATTGGCCACAATAATTTTTTTTATATTCATGTTTAAAAAAATACATTGATGCTAATTTAGCTGTAGACTTTAAAACACATTAGTTTCCATAATTTTAAAGTTTTAATTTCATTGATGTCATCAAACTCAAATAAGTTTTATTATTTAATTAAATATTTAACATTGTAATTTCGACTATTGTTAACGGATTAAAAAAAAAGTTTCCGCTTAATATCTATATTAGTTAATATGAAAGTGAAGAAAATGAAATCAGAGTTTTTCAAAAAGTCAGAAGAAACCGAATAGTTAGGATTTTGATATTACTATGATGTCATCTAGACTTGAATCCAGTAAGATAATTCGGTCCGCGGTGGCCTTGGTGGTAAGGTCTCGGCTCGTGAGCCGTAGGGTTTCAGGTTCGACATGATTCCACCGAAGAACGGTCGTGTAAGGGGGTCTGTTACACGCTAAATCCGTCAGGGCCAAACGTCTTCCCACTGGTGTGGTGTGTAGATGGGGATACCAGCTCAGGTGTCGTCCTCGTCATCTAACTGCGGTTCAAAATAACGAGGTCCGTCCCAAAATAGTCCTACTGTTGTCTTACAACGGGACGTTAATATAACTAAACTAAACCATTAGTATGATTCATATACTCAAAGAACGAATGAAAGATATTTAAAATAACACATCTATAATATCTTCAAAATTCGGTTCTTAAAATGACTTTTTGCAAGCCCTTCTTATACAACGACGAGTCTGACTCGCTCATCGAATTACAATATTTTCAATTTTAAATCTACAATGAAATAAAAGTATTATTTTAAAATACAAAATTAATTAAAAATGCTTCAATACCTTAAATTCCGTTATAGTGTTAAAGAAATTAAAATAATTATAAATGTCCCAAATAGGATATATCATCTAATTAAGAAGTTAAGCAAATTCTTAGGTCGAGGGGGTTAGGGAATTATGCACACTAAATTGCGTACAAAAGATTTAATTGAAATTAAATGCCACTAGTATTCCCAGCAAACCAAAGACAGCTAATGTTTTATTATAAATTTCTTAAAATTGTCATTAAAATCAAGAAAAATCTAATTTCTTGCATTCAATCAGGACTCAGGTGAGCATAGCACAGATTCGAGTCCTAATGATGAAAGATGATTCAATTTCTTCCATCAGCCTTGTATTTTATATAACGCCTGACTTAGGACAAAGAAAGAAACCTTCAGGTAATAAAAGGAATTAGGATTCTGGGCGTGTGTATCTATCTTCTCAAGGTGAAACAAAGAAACAGTGGCTTCAGAACTGAAATTAGAACACTTAGGAGAATGTGTTGCTTGTGTGTGGTCTGTGTAGTCGGTTGGCAGAACAAATGAAAGATTACGAGGGTACAGGGGTCACGTAAGAGAAATATAATTAGAAACTAGAAAGGATAAAAACGATTACATTTTCTTCTTCTTTTTATAAAAAGAGTTAGGATATACGATGTAGCGGTTTCATATGTTTTGTTTTTCACTGTTATATAGACGGTGCAGTATCCAGAGGTCAAATAATTTTTGATTTTAAGTATTTACAGAAAAATTATAAAAATAAAAAAAATACAATTTTAATAATAACCAGTAGTGTTTTTTCCGCGCTTGCACGTATGTTTATATAATGCAAAATATTTCTTGTTTAGCAAAGTTTATAATGAACTTAATTATATAGTTACTATTTCCGTGTATCGAATCAGTTCAAATTTTATATAGATCTGCAATTTTTATTTCAGGGTAGCATTTTAAATTTCATTTATCTTGTTTGTTTTGGTTTAAGTTAAGCAATTTATATGGGTCAATTCATTGATGATGGACTTAACCAATATTTCTTAAAGTATTTTAGCCCTTAGTGTAAATATTGAAAGTTGTTGTGTGCTAAATATTTTATCTGACGTGTCGTGCATCATAGATATTGCTTTCACACAGATTAGCAGACGATCGATTTATTGCGAATTTGATATATTAGAATATCTCAAAAGTGCCTTCCTTTTTTAGTACAAAATTAATATACGATATTTAATATTTAAGGTAAGGTTAATAATTATATTCTATATGAATCGTTCTACTCTATCACTTTTTAATGTCTCTCAAGGAGCTTCATTATTTCATCTTTCTAAAATTACTAATGTTTAGTTAATTTAAAAATATTTCTTCAGCTGAGTATTAATTTTGCTGAAGAATTCAAGCCTCTCATCATAGGGAAAGATTTCAATGATAGATATAGGTTGTAGTCGGATTTTGGATAATTTGGATACGGATTGATGGATACGGATTTTGGAAAATTTGAGATACGGATGATGCTTTAGAATACTCCAGTTAAACTGCAGCAGTTATTCTGTAATAGCCTATGCAGCATGCGGCTTTGCATAGTCATCATAAAAAATGGCATTTTGTTACTTCGTCATTATTATTATTATTATTTTGCTATGATATATTTCAGAGTATCAAGCTGCTTGGAGTACTTCACTGAATTGATAATTTTACTTTGAGGAAAAAGTTCATAGTAGACTGCACCTCTCTAGCCCCACAAAATGGACGTAGGAACTTTCTACGGGTGAAATTCCGGCTTCGCGACAGTTGAAGATCTAGTGTTTTTAAACCAATTGCATTTTCGAGGCACCTCTTGATAGAAAATTCCAGTCTCGCCTTCGGTGATAATACTTTTTAAGAAAATATTTCTTTTATGCGGCTGGAAAAGCAAATCACACGTAGAGGTACGGTTCATAAAGCTGATCATTCTCAAATGGTGTGGAAGCTAAGCTTTACATCCGTTGACATATCTCATCTTGATAAAGCCATTACATACTATGATTCAGGGAAGATTAGTGACATCTACCATTTCACATACGGTTCGTTTCAGTTTCTCGAGGCTGCCACATTTCGATCATACTACCTCGTTCAGGAGTGAGTTGTGGAAAGATGAGCGCATTTCGGGAGTTCTTCCTTCTTTGACCTTGAGTTTCACCCTATTAGATACTTTTTAATTCTATCTTTTTTTCTCCCCGAAGTCTTTGTGAGTAGTGTCGTGTCGTTTCCGATTTCCTTTCACCCCTATTTGACTAAATAAACACATCTTGACGCATGTGCAAAAGCTTGGCGTGTTTTAGAATCGGAGGATGAATAATACACAACATTGCGGAATTTCAGCTAGCATGGTCTTAGTAAATTCATATCTATCACTTTGGGACAGTCGCTGCGGTTTTCATCATTCAAGTCCAAACCGCGAACTAATTGAGGATTATTGTAATAATTATACGACCATTTCCGCATTTTTTTAAACATTAAACCTTCTGTGAGCAGTCAAATGACCATTTTCCAATGATAGTGCCAACATATTGGTAAAATGCCGGAACTTTTAGTATTAAAAGAAACGAAGCTGCATGCCGCAAATGCTCCCTCTGGACATTGTAGAAAATGTTTTAAAAGAAATTATATGATTAACGAAATGTGCTTTGAAAGATGACTGAAACTACTAAGATGAGTGGATACTTCCAAGATGAATGAAACCGATGGCGCAGGTAGCTGTACATAAGTCGGCATGTTTATATAAATATAACCAGTTAAAATCAATGCAAAGAAAATTATGGACCACTCTTATAAATATAAAATTCTATTAATCTTTTACAAGTCTTTTATCAAATTTCACCAATCAAGATTCACACGATTTTGATATCCTTGCGATTGCCTGTTCAAGAACAAATTAACTTTTCGATTCAAGATTTTGTCCAAAGTTTCATAGAAATTTACAACAGGGAATAGAGATTGCAAGTCCACATTCTTTTAACATTTTCTACTTAAATGTTTCTTATAAGGGGAAAATAAAATTGTTTTGAAGATAAAATAAATAAAAACTAGAGTTGTTCATTCATCATAATAAGAGAAATATTTAATAATGTCATAGTAATTTAATAATGCCAATTTTGATTAATTAGATCCGATCATAACAAATGAAAGTACGATTCTACGATTTACTCAGAATATATATAACAGTATATATTCTGAGTAAACTGTACTTTATAATACGTACTTGAACATTCTAATTGGTAAGCTATGCACCCAAAGTAGCGAAACTCATTTGAAGTCGGTTCATTTGTGGAAGATGAGGTGTGAGGTGTGTGTGTGTGTGTGTGTGTGTGTAAGTGTGTGCACGCACGCTATATCTCTCGAACGAGGGAGAAGATTGGGCTAATCTATGATAATCTAATCATAAGCTTTCATATGAAATAAAAATTTGTGTTAATTGAGGCCGGTGTGAATTGAGGCCCACAAATATTTAAAGAGGCTGCGTCTGCAAACATCTATCTGCAAGTTCAATCCACTGTCAAACTTTCTTTTAGGTATTCTTGTTCCCTTCATTTAATTATTACTTAGCAGCCCAGAATATAACATTATTTTTAGTATAACACTGCTATATAACATTATTATATAGCAGCCCAGAATATAACACCGATGGGATTCTCTGGGGATTCCTGGATAATTTGCCGTTTATTTATTTTTTCTCTCTTCTCCCCTCCCCTTTTCATCTTGTGCTCATTCAACTGGCTAGATAACTCAGGGTTATAGGCACCGGTGTCACAGGATGGCGTAATGTTATTTTGAGCTCGCATTCTGATGGTATGAATATATAATATGATGGTCTGCTCGAATTGATAATGATAAAGAATTCAGTATACTCAGATAATATGAATAATATCGGATCAAAGTTAAAAAAGAAATTTTAATAAAGAGTTCAAGAGTAACAAAATCTGTACAAATCCAGGAAGTTAACAATCTTCAAGAAAATATTAAAATATAGATTTTTTCCAGGCAAAAAAATATTTTAGATTACATAACCATATTTTTTACAGCTTACACACTTATAAAAGCTTTATACATATAAAAACTACAACATGTGTGATATAATATTTTAAAATCTTATTAATCTTATATTTAAACATTACTTTAATATCTCAAACTTGAACTTTGGATAAAAGAATAAAATGAAGATCAATTAACAAATGTGAGGAACAGTAATCATTTCTTCAAAAAATGAAAAGGTTGAAGATGAGCAAAATCTTGAGGTTAGAATGTTGTTCTTGATTGCACATCTTCTCCGGGCCTCTTGATTTAATTTCCATTTACAGGATTTTTCTTCAAAGCAAATCGAACCATTCATCTGCTTTTCCGAACTCGGCCCTTGTTTATATCCTTTCAATACACAAGAAAATGATCACTCTTGCACTTTTCAACTAAACTTTACTTGATGTCTGGCTGACGCATTATCTCGCCATTTTCGCCTTTTCTGAGCATTTCCGTTTCCGAATACAATTCCGAAAGCTGTTAAAAAGGAATATTTGTAAAATATAAATATTATTTGTCATGATATTTTCAAACAAATTTGTTTTCCGGAAGTTAAAAATGCAAAAATAAGACAAATAATTAACTATTTTGACTTTCAAAATAAAGAATACAAAATTAAGAAAAAGTTTAGAATCGTAATCCTCATGTTTATTCTCCATAAAGCTATTATGTTCGCTGCAGTATATTCTATGATATTCTTTCATTTTTCAGCGATTTAATATTCTCTTAACTATAGTTATTGACATTCGGCATGTGGGGATTTAAATAGGCATTCACAAAGTCAATGCCAACAATCACTCAGTACTAAAAGCAAGGAAACCATAATACAAGACCCTGTTAGCACAAAATACCCAAAACCATTGTTACTATATCAACGATGTTGGCAGGCATTCAGAATGCCGCACAGCATTATCTAGATATCATATTTTATAATATATTTAAGGTCGCCATACCTAAAATCAAAATTTATTTTTCATTTTTGTCATATATTGTTCGTTTATGCATCTTATGTTGCATATTATTATAATTTTGTTTAATATAAAATTTTAATTTAAATAGATATAATGAATTGATTATCTTATATCATTGCGAATGATGTTGATATTTTTTTCTCATTTTCATGACGGCCTCTAAAGAATACAATCTATGCGGTGAATTGGTTTTCAAGAATCGAAAGCATGCTTTTAAAATATAATAGAAAAGAAATATTATATTATATATATATCCTATTTTAGATATTTACTTATGAAAATAAAAAATTAAGGCATTGTAATAAAAAATGAGATGCGAGACATTGCCGAGTCTACCTTAGTATTTGATGTGTACAATATTAAAATCCCTTGAAAAAAAATCCCTTGTTAGAATCCCTGCCTGAGGTTGACCCTTGAGAAAGTTTTCAGGTCGGATTCATCATTTCTTGTTTGATTCTTTTTGCTTATATTAACTTAATATTTTTACTAATTTAGCACAATATTGTTTAATATTGGTGAATTTTGAGGAATATGTAACATCGCAGAATTTTGTGAACAGACTTCGCTAAAGTTTCGAAATACTAAAATGTATTTCATTAGAATTGCTCTATGAGATCCAAGAATGTTTCTAGTAATATATACAATGGACCAAAATATCGATGAACATTTTAAACTAATTAATACTTTATAAAGCTAATTTGATTTTCAAAAATAACGATATTTCTCTAATAGTAAAGTTTTCAATTAGTTAACTTTCAAAAATAAAACAATTTTTATACATAAAATTGTCCTGGATTTTCATTCATTTATCTTTAATCACTATTTTTTTTAATTAATTTTTCATTATTCATTACTTATGTTATGATAAATTTACAAATTTATTTATTTCATTATTATCTAAGAACATCATTTTAATCACTCTGACTGTGACACCCCTCATTCCTGCAGTACTAGACAGCTTACAAGTCAGATATTTCCACCAATTTTTTTTCCATTTAGAAAGGATTTGACAGCCTATTTCTCCGAAAAGCAGAGTTATTTTCAAATTAACCCCTTCCAGTAAGATGAAAAATTGTCCATGAAACAACCATTTAATTTTTATTTAAGAAAACTTAGTACAATTTATAATTCTTACATATTGTTAATTAAAATTATATTATTGATATGGCTATAACTAATTCGTAAGATCATACACTCTAATAACTTCGGATTAACACGTAATTTTCGCGTTTACTCTGAGAATTCCTGTATTTTTTTTTTTTTTAGTTCAGGCACATTATCTATTTTCTTCCAAATTCAGTCTTCTTATGGTATGTCGATGACTTCAGAGCATTCACAAAAATCCCTTATAATATTTCATCATCATTAGTTTCATTATTAGTATCAGATAAAATACATGCTTATTTCTTCCGATATTTTTTGATCCCTCTAATCACCTTGATCTGCATAGCATGCACTACTCTTATTTATTACGGTGTTTATTTCACAGCATGATTTTCCTTTGGTAAGATCGATGTTCATACTAAATGTTTATAAGAATGAAATCCTCGGATTATCGACAGTTTGGTTGTAACTTGTACCAAGACAATCTAACAGTAAACAATATGTGATAGCGATCTACGTTATCAAGATAAATAATAAAAGTGCTGCCGGATTCAGAACACGAGAAATCTTAAACCACATTTATTATTGTATTCAACTGCAACTTTAGTCGTATGACGTTACTGTGCTATAATTCATGAAAAAACAGTGACGTGCTATACTCGCCATTTTACTGGATGGCGTTAAATAGAATTAGCTATTTGAATGAGACAAAATACTTAGTTTTTGCTGCAATTTTAGCATTTGTCAAATACTAGATTCATTATTTTCAATCTCTTAGCAGCCGATAAAGCTCGTAATATTTAAATCCTAAAAAAGTCCTTGTTAAATTTAAATCTATATTTTGTTTTAATGTTTTCTACTTGACACGTAGTTATTTATTAATTTTAAACAATAAAATTTCACAAAAGTTTTTTTTATTTTTTCACTTTTGTCTATCTTTTAAATAAAAAAAATTATTTGGGGTAATTAATGAAGGATTAAAGAAACTCCGATTTTTAGGGAAATTTGCTTAAACTACTTTTGTATGTTAAATTTTTAAAAAGAAAAATAAGAAAAACAATGAAAATTTGCTCTGTGTTTTAAAAAAATAAACGATTAAGATCTATAAATAATAAGTATATTAATTTATAAAGGTACTTACTTGAGTGAACAAAGCAAGGTTTAGAAAAAAGAAAAAATAGTTAGAAACTAAGAATTACAATGGTAGAAAAATATTAAAAGGCTTATGCCAGAAAAATTCAGTGTTAAAAATATAAAAAAGTTTGTTTTAAATAGTTACTTACATGTATGCATTTCTTTTCGTTTTCCTCCTTAAGCACAAGTTTTCTGGCGATTGGATTCAGCAGATGTCTTTCAAGATTTAATGGCTTTTCTGCAAAGTAAGAAAAAAAAGACGTTATGTTAACAACCTTTTAACATCATAACAGCTATAATTTCAGAATGGACAGAAATAAATGCATTTTCCTTAAATTAATCCATTTTAGGCAAGTGCTAAAGAAAAGATATGGGTATGAAACGACGAATATAGATGGAATGAATTTTTCAAGCAAAACCAGGCCAAAATGCTATCAAGCCACAACATTATGCCAGGTCTGCATAAAAGACTCAAATATATATAATAATTTTGTCAATTCACACTGAAATAGTTTAAAATAGAAAACTTTATTTGGGAAATTATTCAAAGAAATGTCAGTAAAAGATAAATAATTTATTCAGTGAAAACAAACAATATGCCAGCTCATAAATAAGTTTAAAAGATATATTGAAATAGAATTTCATTTTCTTCTAAAACCATATTAAGAAAAAAAAAGTTTGATTGTTCTAAATAAATAGCAAAGTTTCAGCATAAGACATTATATGACATATACATGATGCTGTACGATATTCTTCATATCACATAATATCGTGAAGACATCACAACTATGCTGGACATTGTGTTGATATGAAATAGCTCCTTTTTCATGCATCTGTAAAGTGTGTTATCTTGCAAAATTTAGCGCAGATTGTGTACTCAATTTTCTTACTATTATTAAAAGAAATAGAATCAGTGTCTAGAAAAATAATTTCTCTATAAGAAATTTATGTATATATATCTTGAATTATCTTTAAAACAAATAATGGTAATGTCTTTCTAATTACTTAGAAAAAAATTATATTGTATATTATGACATGCGTTTTTGGTAACACAAGCAATAGAGGAGAATTTCACACCTTTATTTTTTTGTATTTTTATAAAAGGAGACTATTCATTTAGAATAGCATTTAAAAAAGACTTTTTTTTAAACTCACGATAGTAAATAAAGTTATACATTCACCTGTAAGATGCAGAAGACAACAAGAAGCTATAAGAAACCAGTCAGTGTTTACAAAGATTTGAGAAGACAATTTTATTGAAAATAACTAAACAAGGCTATTGATGCGATTTTTAAACTATAAAGATTTCAGTTCGACAGTTAAATTTACAGAATTTAGATCCTGAGAAGCATGGGAAAGATGCATGT
Organism: Argiope aurantia; assembly: GCA_026543865.1. Taxonomy (NCBI): domain Eukaryota; kingdom Metazoa; phylum Arthropoda; class Arachnida; order Araneae; family Araneidae; genus Argiope; species Argiope aurantia. The sequence goes on from JAPMOR010020965.1 coordinate 539,287, forward strand.
CTGTGCAACTTAGGAATTTAATTCAAATTATTTTCTAATTTTGAATTTAAGCAGTTAGAAGTTATTTTTCTAAAAACGCAGATAAATTACTTATATATATAACCAATTATACATAATTATATAAATTCAAATACTTTAATCAAAATGAATCTTGCTTATTCCTCATTTTAATAGTTTATAGAATATAAGGAATACAACTAAATATTGTGAGTACTTACTAAAAATATAACTGGCCAAATATCCAACCACTATAGTTGTCAATGTACCGAGAGGTGAGAACCACATGTAAGAGATCTTAAACAGTGGGAAAATATTGCTGAAAAAGAAATTATAACAGGCATTTATTTCCAATTCAATAATTATAACAATAATCAGACAAAATAATTTATTATGATCAAAAATTGCTGCTGAAGAATTTTTTTTCTCAAGTTTGTAAATAACATGTATTGATAAAGATTTACACAAGACAGTTATCATGATCACTTATTAGCCACAATGAACATAAAATTTGTCTTTTCTAGCGATGAAAATCGACACTTATACTATTTTGCCACTAAAATATATACATATTCTATTTTTTAAACGTACTCTAACTTTTTATAGGAACTCCTTTAACTGGTTTAAATGTCTATAAAAATTCAATTAGACATCCGAAATCTATAAAAAAAGTGTTATGCTAAATATCAAATTGCAGTTTTACTATTAATACTACTTAAAATTGCTTTATAAAGCAATTACTTGATAAATTTGGTAATTGAAATATTTAAACCGACATCTAAAAAATAACAAAAAGTCAACCAAATTTTAGAATACAATTATACAGAGCACTAATGACTATTCTCGAGGCTAGCGGACATTGTTACAAATTTTCGGAACGATATTTTACGATTTTACAAATGTGCAATGTTTTTAATATTCCAAAATTTATGCGGAGAAATTACAATGATGTCTATTGAAATTTTAATTTTTCAAAATTCCGAAATTTTTAAAAAAATTTTAGAGTATTAAGTTTCTGAAAAATTTATTCAATTTTTCTGTTTGAAAAAAACTATCTACCTATATCTTAAAATAGAATGTATTACTCATAAAAAAATAAATTATTTTATTGCTTAAATTTTTATTCATTAATTTTACAAAGAACACCTGTCGTAAATTTCCGATGCCCCAAAAAATGTCTCCAAAATTTTGTTCAATCAATTGCAAAGAATAATTCACAATACAATTTGATAAAAAAATTATTTATCTTACGTTTAAGTGGAAAATATAATGTGTTTCCGCAACTAAAATTTCTTTACTCATTGTGATCGAATCTTATAATTAAAATAGCCAATATTCCCTATGTTCGATTTTTTTGAAGTGTTAGAGTTCTAAAATTATATGCATTTATCTGATCCCAATGAGAATATTTTAATATTTTTTAATTTAATGAATAAATTATAGTTCAATTTTTAACTTAATTTTGATTGCATTCTGTAAGCCGTATTTATTAATAAATTGCAAAAAAATCATATGGTATTTCCTAATAGAGTGTGCGTGTGTGCGCGTGCGTGTGTGCGTGCGTGTAATTGTATTGTAAACGTATATGCGGAAAAATTAAATTTAAAAATAAAAGTATTTTTTAATCACATTTTTTTTAGTGAACTAAATATTACAGTTTTTATATATATATATATATATATATATATATATATATCTGGAGATCAAAGCAAGATTTTTCAAAGTTTAAGATGCTGAAAACCATATGATAAGATGTTTAAAATATAACAAACAACAAAGAGAAATCCTGAATATTCAGTTAATATTAAAGCCCAATTTGAATGTGATTAAAATTTAAAATTAAAATTCTTTTCAAAATCATCAGTTTAATCATTGTAAATTAATTCTTACAAAAGACAATTTAAGCTTAAATGACGGTTCTTCGGTAGATTCTTTTAAAATGATACTTATTATAATAATTACCTATGCGCTAGCAAAGTTTGAAATAAGGAGATAGTTAAAATTCATCTTTCTTATCTCAGTATCACATAGATATTATCCAAAATAGAATGATTATAAGCAATATTCCGAATTGGATATATACTATCGGATAATATTTATAATACAGTATATCTTGCTATTCTACCTGGTAAATAAAGTCTTAATTAGTACTTACTCTGTTAAATTATCTGACATGTGGGGTTCCAGCGTCGTTGTTATTGGAGATAAGGTGGATGTGAGAGTAGAATTTTTGATCGGACAACCTGAGATTGAGACTGGCAGTTTCGCATGGCCAATATTTGTCTGTGCACTTCCAAAACTGATCCAAGCTGTAAAAGCCAGAGATGCCAATAGGCCAATCACTGCTCCCTGGAAAAACCAAATATTTTTGTAAATTCAAATGAATTAACTAGAAATTAAGTTAAGACCATGAGTTCCATATTTGAAGCAATCGCATTCAATTAGAGAGCATTTCCATTCCACGACTTAGCATCTCTATTAGCACAAGATATTGTGCAATATCTCCACGATGCTACCAGACATTCTGAAGGCAGACCAATATCGCCCAAAAGTCATAAGAATGTTTGTCGGCATTTTGTGCTAATAGGGTAGTCGATTCTTCATTCGAGTTACTAAAGAGGATGTGTCATTGTTGTGCTTAATGTTTTCGCATATAATATCTATGAATCTTTTTTTTATTTAAAAAACAGAATATTTTCATTGGATCTTACAAAAATTTCTTAGATATTCTATCATTAGCGCAGACATACAAATTATGTTGAGAATGTCATTTGGAAGTTAGGAAATTAGTACAAATAAATTACAATTGTATACATAAAAAGAAAGTCAATTATTTTTACACATGAAATGATATAAACCAAGAATAATGATTTGTTAAAATGCATACTGGTACTTGAACCGGCATACCAGCGATTAATCGCCAAAACATTGCCAAAGATGTATTGGCTATATTCGCCAATGACAAACGGTTAAACCAAAAGTTCGCCAGTACCATGTAGTTAATACACAAGTATCTATATATTATCATATTTACATTATGTAGTTTTGGAACACTTGATTGAGTTTTCAGCAGCTTAGCTCAGTGAGTCCTTTAAAAGACTGCTAAAATCAAGGGATGCGAACTATCCCCTATAAGCACAAAATGCCTAAAGACATTGTTAAGATATCTACACCATATTGGTCAGTACTTAAAATGTTGGATAATATCGTAGAGATATCGTACAATATCTTCTGTTAATAAAGACTTAATATTAAATACTGAAATATCACAAAGAAAGGAGAAAAATATATTTAAAGCATTATACATTTCAAACAGATTATATTAATTTTTTTACTATTATTACGAGGTTTGAATCTAATGAGGTTTACTAAAGCCACGCCAGTTCGCTTAAATGCAAGATCATATTTTAATCCTTAGTAATGTCAATAAAGCATAGAAGTATTTGTAATCAAAAATAAATAACTAACTTTTTCATTAGTTCTTGCTGTTAAAACTCCTAGTAGAAACACTCCCAGCGTAGGTCCAGCCACAAGACCATATACTATAGTAGAAGCTTGCAGCACATTTCCAAAACTTGATACAATATACGTGAGTACGAGGCTTAGAAAGCCATAGAAGATAGCTAAAATGTAAAATGGAAGCTTTGTAGTTTCCTCTAAAGAGCAATAATTTGAAATTTTTGTTTCACCTTATTTGGATCATATTAGATTATATATGAATATACATGTAATAAGCAAATGTAAAATACCCCACAATTTATGAAATTCAATAATTCATTTCTTTTTAGGTAAGTAGACTCAGATATATAATTTAATCAATTTGAGTAATAATGTGTTCGTGAAAATTATATTTCAATTTGCCAAATTGGAATTCCAAATAAATATGCTCAAAAAAATTGAGTTCAATTACGTAATGAATGTTTGCCTTCCAAAGATATTTAATGCTGTCCTATACGAATAGTTCCTTTTTTTTACGTAATCTGTATGCAAGGAAAACTAGGGTTTCTTAACACAGTTATCGCCAAGCTGAAAATTGAAATTTTGTTTGGTGAGTACTCGCATCACGCGATATCACGTGATTGGCAATTGGCATATTAAAAAGTGTACTAGCATTGAGTTAAAAATATAATGGATACTGTTAATTTTCATTGAACTTTGCATAAACTGCAATATTTTTTTTATATCGATACATTTATTTTTAATATAATAAATTACTTTTATATTTTCTTATATTTAATATTTTTGGTTAATATATCAATTTAAAAAGTTATTATATGAAATCACAAGCATATGATTCTTGGAAAAGCAGATAAACACTTATTTTATATTTAATTCTTTAATTCATCGATTCTACAGAATTGAAATTTGCCAAATCGTTGGACAGACTACTGAAAAAGTTTTATTTCTAAAAGTCTGTACAATGTTCTTTTTTCGTCAGCAATTACTGAATGACCAATTGCTATTTTTAAATATTCTACAGGAATATATTGAATATAGAATTCTGATATTGTATTCCATACTACTATACGACTCAACTATGTATCTTCGCTCACTTATCCATACATTCTGTGCACAAACAAGACCTAAACGTGTAGATTCAATAACCGCTTCTTCAAAAATTTAAATCGGACAGAGTAGCATTCCATTATATAAGGGTTATTTTGGAATGGACATTGTGTTTTCGATTCAACTCATAAGATCAGTTTTACGGTTATCATCACTGTAAGAGGTTTGTACAAAAATAAATATAATAGCAATTGATTAATGGTAGAGTATGCGATTATTCAAACTGCTATAACAGTGAAACACGAAAAAAACACTATTTCAAATTTAAATCGCATATTGACGCAACTTTAGACCCCAGTAAGGTGGTCATTATTTTGAATCGCAAACAGTTATTTTGAAATTTGATCTCAAACATTTGTTTACCGCATTTCATTTCACGAAGCTCCAAAGTGAAGTCTTTCAACTATAGTGAGAATTTTAAATGTATACCAAGATTGCTTAAATAGATAAATATGTAAAGAAACATGATAACAAACTAGCTATCTTTTAAATACCAAATCATAATTGATTATAAACTATTCATAAAGATTAAAATATATTTTATACAAAGCTTTTCAGTGATCTCGGTACACCATAGTGTTAAACTGATATTATCTTTCAAGAAATTAAAATTCAATGAAATTAGTGATACGGTGGCCATTGAATTCAGTTTCTGTGCAATAGCGCAGAATCGGTGAAGGTGATAATATTTTATATAAAAAAAGAAACTAAAAATGTATACCTTTACTTTTATCGTACTAAGATTTTATTTTGGACTGACCGTGCTCTCTATACCTTTCTTTCCTCCTGAATTTCCGTAAACACCGTCTCAAATGGAACTAAAAACTGCCACCTATGTAATACCTTTTCATTCTCCATATTGGACCACTGCCATGATCTTCTTCCAACTGAGCGGACCATTCATCTTCGCCTTGTTTCATTATCAGCCACACGTGTATGTCAGTAAACGTCTACGCTTAGTAATGCCAATAAACCCTTGATCTTATATAATGTCATTAGGTTTGCTAATGTTATACTGGGAATGCTAATTAATTGCTTGAAAGGATTTTCTAATATCAAATCTGCGTGAATAAAACATTTGATGTAAACTATTTAACGTGACCATAGCAAAACATATTGAAATAGCTTATATAAACTTTTTTACTCCCTCGATTACAAAGTATTCAAAAAGAATTATAATTGATAAAAAATTCTATTAGTAGATTTTGACGGGTCGCCACGTTTCAGACTTCCACGAGTCTAAAAAACAAAGTTTTGGAATTCTGACTGTCTTGTTCTGAACACGGTAATTCAAAAAAACGCTTTGATCTAGATAGATAAAATTTGGTATAGGGTCTTCAACTCAAATATATAGATTTCTATCGCCTTTTGAACGATATTCATTTGCAAGCAGACTTGTTGTACAAGTGAACACGGTGACAGAGCAATGATAAGGATTATATAAAAATTTTGTAGAAAATTTTGGCACCTAAAGTGTAGATATTTATCAAATTTTGCATCAAATCCGTTAGAGGGTTAAACAATTGTTGGCATGTACCTTCGAATGTAGTTTAACGCAACAACTCACAAAATCAAGTTTAGTTTAGTTATATTAACGTACTGTTTTAAAGCAACACTAGGGCTATTTTGAAAGGACGTCATAATTTTGAACCGCCGTCAGATGACGAGGAGGACACCTGAGCTGTCACCCCCCTCCCTTTCCAATCTTCCACATCACGCCAACGGGAGGACATTTGGACCCGACAGATTTAACGTACACCAGACCCGTTTACACGATGATTCTTCGGTGGGACGGGTCTGGAACCTGAACTCCTCCGGTTCCAATGCCGAGGCCTTACCAACAGACCACCGCGGCCCCTCACAAAATCCAAAGATTGAAATAAAGGAAATTTGTATGTAATCTCGTTATTAATAAGGTAATTGGTTTCGATCGTTTATAAGGGGGACAAAATGCATCAGAAATAAATCTTTGGGCTTCATTATTGTAGTACGATACACAATATTCTCATACGCGGTATATTAACAGTAAATTTCAGAGCATTCGCAACAATTATAATTTTATACCAGGTGAAGCGGAAGAGAATATATCAAAAAAATACATTAAGCCTATCTCTTTGGTTTAATTAGAAATTACGCACACTACATATTAATATCTTTCAAAGTGATGCATACCGTAACTTTGTTCATAACTTGGAAACATTATTTTACAATGAAGGAAGAGTATTAAGTTCAGTCAACAAAGGTTCACATTCAATTTTCTGGATACTGTATATTACTGTACAATAGGAATGAAACTTTAGTATCAGTATATAACAGAATTCAATATTATTTTAATCAATTCCGTAAATGATCAGATATAAATGAAATTCTAATTTTTCTAGAACGAACCACATAAAACTATTATTGAAATAATAGTTTTATTTTTCTTCTTCTTTTTAAAAAACAATACAATTCAATATGTACTTTAAATATTAAATCATTTTGCCAAAGATTGAAGATAAGTTTAATTTCCAGTTGTTAGTAGAAAAATGTTATTAATACTTTATTTTTTATGAAAATGATTTCTTAAAATTTGTTTTTAGTCAGAATTTTTCCATATAAACGAATTCTTGTTTTAGTTATGCATATATCAGGAAATAAAAATGAATTTTCTAAAAAAATCTAACTCCCACATTTTATCTCATTATTCAAATATACTTTGAAATCTATCTCGTAAATTTCAGATGAATGTCCTTGAATGAAAAATGTTAATATTTAATTTCTTCTTTCTACGACATCAGGTGTGATCTGAAAGGCTGTTTTTCCTCCATGTTCAGGCAGCGGTAACAAAGATTTGGGATTTATGGCTACGACCCAATCACTCATGAAGGATGTACGTCCCGCCATTGGTGTGAAGATAACTACAAAGAAGCTATCCCTGCTCTGCCTGGATATCCAAAGTGAACTGCCTTATTAGGTCGCCGTGATAATAAATCAAGAACTGAGAAGAACACAAAATGGCAACAATTACAGCTCAGCTCCACGGAAAGGTACAACCAGACAGAGCCATGGTGTACTTCATCACCGGATCATATTATACCCATGTGGAAATGAGAACTTGCGTACTTATAAATCAACTTATCATTCTCATACTTGAGGTACTCATCTTCAGTAGAATAAAGTGAAGGTAAATCAATTTTACATTTTATGAAATTTAACTATTTTTAATGTTTTCATATGATAATTATTAAAATCAGGTTACCGACAATAAAAAAATATTTTTTCAAATTGCTACATTTTTTATATTTATATATATATTGAACTTTGAATTTGATATTAAAAATATTTAAACAAATAAGACAATGAAAAATTGATCTTTTTATAAATAAGTAAACTTTGACATGGTGGAATGAAAAAAACTTCGTATATTTCATATTATCTACAATATGATCAATCTAAAGTGAAAAACATCTTTGAGTTGCATTTTGGATTCAATACGGTAAATAAAATTATTCTTTGAGAATAGCAGCGTGGTAAATTTAGTAAAAGATTAGCATTTTAAGGCCAGTGTTTTCTAGTTAAGTCTGAACTCTGATAGATCGAAAATAGTATAACAATTTTTTTAAAATCGAAGTATCTACTGAATGCCATTGATTATTGTGTTCTATAAGTGTTATCAAATATTATATGCATGAACAAGAAACTAATATTATATGCATGAGCAAACTTTTTATCAATATTTCTTCGTTATTTTTCAAATATATTCCAGGTGTTTTAAAACATAATGCTATATGGAATTAAGATATTGTTCGATAAGATATTGTAGAATTAAGATATTATTAAGATATTGTTCAGACATTTGTAATTAACAATGATAATAGTTCTAATGTCACTTCATCTAGAATTCCAATCCAATAGTCTAAAACTCCTGGTAAATGAAAACTGTGGTATATTAAGTTATTCAAAATGGAGTTCTTAAATCTTAACCGAAGAACTAGTCAATTTTTAATTAAAATGAATAAATAGCCTTAATGGACAACTTTCAGATTACAACGGTCTTCATATGAATTCAGGTCAGAGAAAAGCCAGGAAAGCATGTAACAGACAACCTTTGTCGATGTTTAATCAAAATGCATATCGGCTCATCAATTTTTGAATAATACTGATTAAGAAAATTGGCAGTGTACAGAATTCATAAACATCTTCCTCGGCCAGATTATCGATAAATTCACTATGTACTGTGTGTTTAAAAAAAAGAGAAAAAAGTGATTACATATGTAGCGATATCTTTGCTTTGTAAATGGCGATATCTTATTCATCTTCAAATATTGGCCGAGATTCTTGTATGGTTTAACTTTATCAATACTGAAACACCTCAAAAGCCTGTTCAACGAAATTACGGTGGGCGGCAGAGACGACAGAATACCACAGTGAGATTTTCTCCCTCTTTCTTCAAATGTGATTGAATAAATATCCATGGCGCGTGCTTTGGCTATTAGCGACACTCACTTAGATGGATTTGGTGGATAAGGAGGTTTCTTGTGACCTTTTGATGAATATCCAATCGTACAGTTGGTTAATAGCCATCTGTTAAGCTTTCTTATCTTGAAAAATGAAAATCAAATATTCCAGTATTTTGAACTCAAATGATATCAGAAATGAGAAGGTTAAAATTCGAAATATAGTCAGAATCTATCCTTTGACGAAAGTGTTACGAATACTAAATATGAACGAATTAGATGTAAGCAACTATTGTAATTGGCTGAAAAATAATTCGTGATATACATACTTATAATAATTCGTGACTTTTAATAATTCATGATATGCATACTTATGAATTTCGCTGCCATTGCATTCCTCCTGTCGCTCATCTTCCAGAAAGGGCGCATGAAATCCTCCACGGTCACGGTGGTTAAGGAATTGAAGAGGGAGGACAATGTACTAAGGGCGGCGCTCAACATTCCGCAAATGCACAACCCCGGCATTCCTGGAAAGTTGCTCAAAGCTTTCAGGGAAAAGTAAGGCAACAACTGAAATGAATATCGGATATTACTATCACGGTTAATAATGACAACATTCGATAATCAGAAATATCTGTTATAATTTTTAGAAAAAAATGTAAATGTTCCAAAGCAGTTTTTTCGTTGATATTATAAGGAATCTGTACTATTGATTTCTGGCAGTATTAGTAAATGGAAATTTATATTTCATAATGAATGCACCATGACCGTCACATCAATGATCTCCGACCTTGGCGATGAATTCGGTGACCATCTGGCGACAAAAATCGAGATCCCGAAATTACAAGAATTATGGCGATATCTCTATTAGAAATTAAGATCAAGAGATCTTTCAAGACGATTTTATATCCTATCATAGAGTTTATATAAGTTAGAGTGTTCATAAGAAAATTAATTCTGTGTTGGAATGTTTGTTGAGAGAGGAGCAAGCTTTCCAGCTGTGTTCTCTGATATTGCTGTTTTCAAATTAATTGCTGCTTGAATTGAGAGTTTCTACATGAATTGTTCTTTGTGTTTATTATTGATATTTCGTGGTTTTATGTCATAAGACACCAATCTCCGTTATTCAACATACTGGACTTATTTCATTGTGTACTTACCGGATGATTACCGCAACAATATGAATGGAAATAATTTTAAATTACATTTTTGTCAGTGAAAATAAATGTCCTAATAAAGAATATATATCTCAAAAATTTCTAGTTATAAATACATTAAGTCATTTTAAATATTATTAGTATTTGGCATTTGATGACAGCATTTAATATATTTTTCATCCACATAAAACAAATGATAGGGAGTCTAAAATACTTTAATATTAATTAATTTTATTATTTATCATCATCTTTTTTTTATAAATATTTTTATCAGTTTTTATGTACTATAATGAAACGACTTCATGGAAAAAGACAAGATGAAAATTATTATTTTGATGGTATATTTTGAAACAGGATTTCGTCAATTGAAAGGCTGTGATTGAACTGAAAAAGTACAAGAAAGTAAATAAAACTTATAACTTATTTTACTCCCAAATTTGGAGAATTCCGTTTCAAGTTTTTAAAAAAAATTTGTTTTTAGAACAGAGCATCTAACATGTGAATAAACAAAATTTATATCGCAACTTTCATGAATAGTAGATAAATTCCTATGGTATATACTGATATAATGAGGGTTTTTTTTGTTATATAGAATAATAAAATCTTCAGAATTACGTGGTTATAGCTTCTCATTCTCTTTTATGAAAGGTGAAATTTTATTGTGAAATTATTGCGTATTATGTCTTAAACCAAGATTAGTTAATAATTTTCTGCCATAGAAAGATTGGATTAAATATGTGAGAAAAAAAATAATGAGGTTTTTACATATCTCAGAAAAGAATAATAATTTCATTTTTAATAGATTGTTTATTTATTTGCAAATGCGGAGCTAAAGCAATTTATTGCTTCGCACTCCCTTTATTTTAATGACCTTTAACTTTTGATTCACTGAAACTGTTAATTATATTCAAAAGCATAGTGCTTAAAAAAAACCTTTTTTTATTTGCTTTATTCACATATAAAAGCAAGCACGTATAAGATGTTTTACAAAGTAGATCCATTTGATAGCTTTTTCAGTAATCAACCTGAAGTTGGAGACGTAAAAAAAATCATTCCGATTTCTTTCGATAGAGTTTATGAACAAAATAATGAATTTTTAGTTGTGAAATAATAATAAATTTTAATGTATTCTTGGTGACTTCTTTTAAAACTTAATAGTTTTATACCAAATGACAAAGACTAAGCCTTACTTGGTCGGGCTTTGATATGGGTTTCTCGCTTGAAGTGAGAGGATCACAGTCGTAGAAATTGGCATACACAACTAGACCTACAAAGACGTTTACAACATGGAAGATTGCGATCACAGGTATACTTGAAAACAAAGCACTGTAACAAAACAAACTTGCTAATAAATATCTAGTTTTTTACTTGAGATTCAATTCATTTATTTAAATCCTTGTGATTGCAATATTTTCATGGAATAAATTAGAAATAATCCAAAATATTTGAATTTTATTGTTTATTTCAGTGATACATTTTTTTTTTGTTCACTGTTCGAAATTCTGTAACTGTTGATAAAAATCTTTAATTTGGTTGTATTACGGAACAATTAAAAACTTCTAGTTTAAGATATGATTTTTTTCCTAACTTGCAAAACTTCTTGAGTGTAGTTGAAGGATATTTCATATAGAGAAAGGTTAGTAAAATATTGGAGTTTGTAAAACTAGATTAAATTTAAAATAATTTATTTTTAAGTAGATTAAATTTTTCAAATTCATATCATCATTGAGAATATGAATTAAAAATCAATAACTTGAAATGCTATTTTAAAAAGATTTAAAAATAGTTTAATGTATCCGCGGATTTTCAAATAATATTTAAATATTTGTCTCTGAATTATAGCGTTTCTGAAAGACAGCATCATAAGGCTATAAAGACTTAGTGGAAGTGATTTAATTATATAGACAATTATATTATCAATTCACACATTTAATTATATAATTAAATATATAATGCAAGCAATGCATCTGTTGAATTTTAACTGTTTTCCAATTTTTCTAAACAATCTTCAAATGTTATAAAACAGCAAGATAAAAGCGCCATTTTCATAAACTATAAATCTTATAAAAGCATTTAGAAAGTTCAAACTAAGTTGGTTACAAAGAAAATTTTCCCGTATTATAATTTATTTAATATTTATGACTTTAATTTAATGACTAGTGCTCTAAATTTTATGAATGATGCCCATTCATGAGGTGAAATATTCAACTTTCATTTTATATCCAGTCAATATCTACAAGAAAATTAAAACATCTCCTTATCTTCAAAATTTGTTTGCTAGCTATTTGTGTATGTCCCAGAACGCGCCGCAACGAAAATTATGAAGTTAAAAAGTCACTAATGAAAATCAAATTTTCTATTTTCGATAAATTCTTAGTGGTAATTCACAACAAATATTTATATTGAGAATAAATCTTTACTTCACATCAAAGCCAATAAAAAAAACAAATTCTGATGATTTGCAGTAGGGAACTTTACTTACATCCGTGCTTTCTTTACGGAGCTTACAGTGAGCATCCTTTGAACCTGCATTTGGCCGACACCATAGGCAGAAAGAGAAGTGATGAAACCGTACATGAAAATATTTAAAAATGTATAACGAGAAGTGAAATCCATTTCAAGCCTGAAATAAACGTAACGAAATTTATATTACAATCACATTTTTTTTCATGTATTTAATGAGTAATATTATTAACGATAATAATACCTCGATTACCAAAGGATCATTGCTTACCCAGGCACAATAAGACGTCCCCCTTCTTCTGCCCGAGACCAAACTGTTTGGACACCTCCGACATCCGCGCTTCCTTTGGCCAATATGGCTATCAACCCCACGTACATGAGCAATGCCTGGAGTACGTCAGTCCACAGGACAGCTTTCATACCTCCCTGAAAGACATTTAAATGATCTGTATTTAGAAATTATGTGTTGGATGCTCGAGTTTCATTGTTTTTCTGCACATGTCGCACATGCATAAAAATAACAGGTGATCCAAAGTTCCGTTTATGCTCACAGAAGTTAATTCTTGTCAGCGTTATAAGTCAAATGATTCAAAGATTAAAACTGAAATCAAGCACCAGTGTGAATCAACCCAAAATTTCTGCAAAGTTGAATAAGGCGCGGAATTTCATGAAAACTAAAAGTGAAAAATGTACTAAGTATTATTTAATATAGGGTAGATTATCTTGCCATTAAACTTGGCAAGAAAATACCAGATAAACGTCTTGTAAATGGTCTGGTGCGCATTATATATATCAGGCCAAACGCCCACTTGTTAGTGTGCTGCGGAAGTTTGGGAAAAGGATGCAAACTCAGGTACCGTTCTGGTCATCTTACGCCCCAGTGTTACTTAAGTTAATGTAAGTGTGTAATTAAAGAATTTTACGTACAACATTAGGAACCAAAATTATGTTCGGTATACCTGACATTCCAGTTTTATTCTATATATCAGTCAATATTGTGGGCAGCAGAAAATGGGTATTCCGTGCTTCATTTTCTTTATAAGAGGCGAAAAAATTTTAAATTCGTCTGTAAGTTGAACGGAATAAGATTTTACAGTCAGAGCATTATATATATTTTTTTGTTTTTATTTTTATTTTATAATTCAATACCGTATATAAATATGCAATTTAGAGATAATAGTAACGTTCTATTTAAAGTTGTTTCAGCCTTTTATTTTTTATTGAAATATTATTGATAATTTTTTAACGATGCCATTTTCCAAAGACATCAAATTTTTTTTATAACAAAATATAATTTGAATTAAATTATACTATAAAACTTATACAACTTCTTGTGCATATAACTTACCGGTCTAAAATTTCAAAAAAAAAGGGGCAGCTAATAAGTTAAACTAATGCCGAAAAAGGTTTATTCTCCCGTCTAAATAAGATGTCAAGATTAATTTCAAGAGAATTGTGGTGTTGACTCTCCAGTTTTCAATACTTCAAGTATTTTAAGTACATTCAAAACTTTTGTGGATAAATTGAAATTTGATAGATATTTCATTAGATAATAAATTTGGTATAAAATGTTGATTACTGTGTTGAGAGCATGAGCGTTGTAAATTTAAAAATGCCCAAAAATGTAAAGTATGTTGAAAATATACCAATTTCTGCTACATATCTTCATTTTATAATACTAAAGCATCAAGAATTTTTATGTTCAGCACTAATGCGTTTTAGGATTAGAAGACAATTTGCTAATATATTTATCTTATAAAAAATGAAATCGTTCGTGAAAAGATTCAAATAAAATAAAATGGTTAATGAAATAATTCAAAATTTCAATATTATATTGTTTATTCTTAATGTTAGTTTTCTACATTTAAACAATGTATTTAAAAAACTAGAAATATGAACTGGCAAATACGGTTTTCATGAAAGCAATTTTTGTATTTTAGTGCATTGTTAAAGTCACAAAAAATTTTAAATTACATTTATTAGAAATGAAAACGGCCCACCAACTTGAAGAAAATATCTGTTTTTCGGACAATTTTATTTGAAATTGTTCCGGATTTTTTTTATTGGTGGGTACTATCGATATTCTCCAAACTATCATGTTGGAATTTGATTAGGAATTTTTCAGTTTTTCGATTTAAAATGACCATATTAAAAAAACTCTCCTGAAAAGAATTCAATTTTTATATGCAAGCGATAATTATTCTAAGCTTATTAACATAAAAAAATTAATTACTAATAAAGATAATTTATTATTATATTTTTAGATCTAAGTTACACAGCAATGTTATTAATATTTTATCCTACAGTACTTCTCTTCTTTTGTTAACCAGTCATTCAAGATTGTACATCGAATATTCACAAATGGAAGAGAAATGAAGTGAAATTTTACTTGATAAATTATATGATGCCTTAGAATTAATATCTTTCACTGACAATTTTGATTGAATGAAAGTTAACAATCAAGTTAACTAAAAAGATTCGTAATTTGAAATGAACTCTCAAACCCATTTGGTTATCTGATTTTGAAGAAAAAGATATATTCCGTATAGTGTAATCAATTCCATTAATGTCTTTCTTATATTAGAAAAAAGAAACATTTATTGTATTTTTAAGGAATATTAGCTACTGTAGCAATTCAAATTTTCCACTATAATATCTTAATCCACAGTTAATTTTTAAAACTTCTGAAAAGACATATTGTTCCAGCTTCAAAAATATTTTAAATTGCAAAGAATTATTTTTATTCCTTTGAGTCACTATATTTACTGTTGAAATGGTTAAAAAATATTTTACACAGTCCTACAACTGTCCTACTAGTTTTATTTTTAATATACTCATCGCACACTCATATTTTTAATGAAATTCTATACTGCGGACAAATTGATCAAGTTATAAAAGTATGAATCCTATTATCTTGAAACATTTTTAATTTCATTTATTTAGATAATCCAATCAACATCTTGATTTTCCTAAGGCATTCGTTGTCTAAAACAATGATATTTAAAATTTCATAACTCGGTCAGTTTTGATCCAAGAAGAGTGGGATTTTTCTTGTTTAAGATGTTAGTGAGCGAAGAATATTTTACTAAATGAATAATAGAACCAATATCTGTATAAAATTTAGATTTTGCAATTTTTCAATAATATATTGATTGAAATACAAAATTTAGTTCATTACATTTAAAACGCCTTTTAAACTGCAACTATATGTATCTCTTGATATTAGCAACTGGACTCCAAATACATAGGACTTTAATAATAACTTAAAAGATTAATTAAATTTATTCAAGCGTTTTCTTTTTGTAATAAGTATATCCAAAATAGCATCAGCTAATTGGATTGCATGGCATGACCCCTTTAGATAGCAATTTCATTAAATGGAAATGCGTCACATAGACAAATTCAGTAAATATTGGGCCTCATTGTAGCTGAGTTCCGTTCAATTGATCAGTGAGCTTAGTTAACAATTCTCTTTCAAATCTGGCAACTAAATAGAAATTACTAATGGAACTGAGCGGTACTTCTCATTTTGTTTGAGAACTAGTTACATATTCCTTGATTCTGTAAAGAGAAGATTTATCTTATAAAATTTAAATCATATCTATATATTTTCTCGATCAAAGTTGCATTTTATAAAATATGGAAATTTAAGATTCGTGGAATTAGAAAAACCTTCAATTATTCTCTCCTATGCTGAAAAGCTTTAAAGAAATGAAATATCAATTTTCAATTAACCAAATATAGAATTCAATTGAAGAAAACATTTTGTATATTTCTTTTTTTTATAGCATGTGAACTATGCAGAGAAAAATGTTTCGACGATAAAAATAAATCGGTCCACGGAAATTTAATTAATTTTAGATTCGCTTCTTCCAATCTTCCTATGCCCGAGAGTAACAATTATAGAATAAACTATCCATTAATATATCAGTCTGCGATTTCAATAATTCAAATTCGAAACAAATTAAAAAAAATTTAATATATAGTTTTACGAAATTCATGTGAACGCGGCAAGTCAAAAATGGAGCTCAAAAAATGAAATTTAAAAATTAATTTAAAGATGCAATTTATTCCATTGAGCGATTTCATTTGAATAAATCCACATTCAAAAATTCATTTTTAATATGTAATTATTTTTGTGTGGAATTGCATTCCAAGCAACGATTTTAAATTCATGAATTCGGAAATAAACATACAGGGCAAAAAAAAAAATCACAGCCAAAACGATGATGAAGAAAAATAATTTTATTAATACTCATTAAACTATAGCACACAAAATTGAGATGTTCAATTTCAGAAATGTTTTCTAATTCAACAATATCAAACCATTCGTCAGTCAATCAATCAATCAATTTCCCTGAAGCTTTCTCATATACTCTCTAATAAGCTTGTACTTATGTTTTATTAATTGATTAGTAGCGAATAATAATTAGGAAAGAGCCTGTTAGAGTGCGATCTTAGGCGATTAATTGCTTGAATGTTGCTACAACACTTTTAAGGAGGGATCAACGCGAAATTTCCTCGAATATTGTGCAAAAAAGGGTTTTATCTCTGTTCCTCCACATAAATATAGACCTGGAATACGGCCTCGAACGCCTTCCATAGCATTGGTGCAGAATAGATCTTTGGCGTAATCTAGCATTTTTATTGAATCAAGCTTGTGAATATGTATTTTTGGATGTCTTTTTCAGTCAGAGGGAAATCAAAATCTGATATGGAATTATAGTCGTATCATTAGATCACACACTGAATTTCATTGATTTAAATACTTTTGCAGGCCTTTATATTCATGCAAAGGTACAGAGCTGCAGGCGACAAATCCTTTGACAGAGTCATAATAATTCCATAATTTAAAAAGAATTTGCATGTTAAATGCTAAACCTATTTATTAAATTTTGTTTAGCTGTCTTTATTCACCTCACTTACAGTCGAACAGCTGAGTAAATTTGATTTTCTCTGAGTAAATTTGATAAAAATAAAAATAGAGATAGGTTTTGGTTTATCGCATTCACGGACAAAAATAATGCCAAAAACAGTTTGTGTGCGTGCGTGTATGATCATTCATTGTGATCTGAAACTTGGAGATTTATCAAAACACCAAGTTCAAATTTTTTTTAAAGATCACAATACATTCTCTATACGTACATGAGAAAATAAAAATGCTGCGTCTTAACAATTTTAAAACTGTCTTAACATATTTAATTATATTCTTTTGTTAGGCAATTACAAGTATCAAGCTGGAAAAAAAATTTTATTTTTCAAATATGATAATTTTTATAGGATTCATACTATCTATAAACTGTGACACGCAGAATCGCGGTAAAAAGGAAGACTGTTGGCCTTAGAGATAAATTTGTCAAATAGCAACTTGCGTTACAAATGATCACTAAGTAAGATTTTTCATAATTAATTAGATTCCAGTAAAATCTATCGAAATGTTATTTTTTTACTCGACATCTTATTAAACAAACTATTTTTATAATTAAAAAATAGCTTCTAATCTACATATATATGCATTCAAATTTTATTTCTTCATAAATTTTCTTCAAATTGAATAAATTTAATAATTGTTCCTAATTTTATTTTAAGACATTAATTTGCATTCTTTTAATATTGCGATTATATAAACACATTTGTGATAGTATTTAAAATAATGCTTTCATTTAAGTGTAAAATTTTAGAAATTAATCATAACGCTAGATGAATCTAATTGAAAACATTATAATGCTGCATTATTTTGAAGTTACTATATTCTCTTTCATTTTTCGCTTTTAATACTGTGAAGAAATATCTGATCATTTTTTGTATTAAACAAATTGGAATAAAAAAATTGTGATATGTATTATCGTTTTTTTATATATTTCACTTACCATTGTGCAATAAAATGTGCAAACCACCCCTACAGTAATGACAGATGTCCATAGAGATAGATTGGTCACGGCGCTGAGTGCCAGAGCTGGAGCATACAGGCAGACAGCTGTGTACAATATCTGTGTAAATAAACGATACAGTTATCAAGCTGATTTCAATGAATCATAAGTGCATTAAAAATAGGTTTTTTGCGAATTTTAATTTATTATTCACTTGAAATAATTTCTTTTAAACCCTATGTTATATTTCTTTAGATTGCAATAATAAAATGATCTAATAGAGAGTAAATGTATACTGTCTCATTAAGGAAAAGAATTTTGATTAGCCATATTACAACCATATTTAGAATATTTTAATACTGCAAATATACATTTTAGAACTATTTTATCATTTCTTAGTACTAGTACGCCAGCAATTTATAATTTCAGAAATAATATTTGAAGCATTTCTTTTCTTAATTTATAAGAATAATATTACTATATGTGTTTATAGAAGATTAAATTCCAATGAAAGAAGAATTCCGGAAATAGACATAATTCTAACACACCAAACGATTTAATAATTAAGAAACCTAAATTAAAAATTTTAGATGATACGAATATCACGGTTTTGACCTTAAAAATTCCTTTGAAGCCATAATACAAACATCACTATAATTTATAGGCATAATGACTCGATAATCTCACCACTGCGTGACGGTAAATATCAGAGATTATTGCAATTATACTCGCTTGTTTAACTGAATTATTCTACATAATAATTCAAATATATTTTTAAAATACACATAAATAATACCATGAATATTGATCAAGTTGCAATTTGATCTTGACCCTCGAGGACAGCAATTTTATTCCAATTGCCAATGGACAACAACAACAACAAAAAATGAAAAAGAAGAGAAGGAAATGATTTTTTTCTAAAATTTATGTACAAACATGGTTACTTTCCGACATAAGAGCAATGAAGATTCAGTCATTTTTATAAATTGATGAACAAGGTTTCTGATACCCTCCTCAAAGAACGTTTCCACCAGTGATACGAGATGAGCCGGAAGCTCTTCTTAAGTCTTGAAGTTCTTTGACCTTTTTTATTTTATTAAATAAAGAATATGGTGAATGAATATATAAACATTCAGCATCTTAAGTTGGAATTTTGACATGCTAGTCGATCAATTCTTAACCTGAATTTCCAGCATTCTCCATTTTTTTTATAATCACTTGATCAAGTTAATGAATAAGACCTGTTGCAATAGATTTGCGAGAACGTGATTTAGTGTTGAATGATTTTCATCTTTTCGCTGAAATCGAGAGTTATCTAAGAATCTAAAGATTTCTTATGTAATAAGGGGCTTCAAAACATATTTTGCATCAGATCACTGGCTGCAATATTCTTTGATGTAGGAATCGGAAATATAGTCCACTGATTTGACAAATTCCTTGAATCTTTCTGTGAATATGTTTACACCGAAAAATAACGATGTTTATATATAACTTTTAATACTAAATTTGAATTAGTTCTCTATTTATATACTTCATCTGAAAGGGAATAAAAAATGGACCCCGTATTTGATAAATGAACAGTGTTACTTAATTCATTAGCAAAACTTCTAATGCCGTCGAGTAATAATAATAGTTTTTATTTTTCATGAGGCAGATTATTTTTATGTGGTAACTTTCAGTTCATAGCTATGATGTGACTAAATGGGCAAATTTTTGATACAGTGAGGCATCACTAAATGATTTTTTTTTTTGCTCAACATTTTTATGGAAATGTACCAATAAATTTGTAGTCATTAATTTGGAGTCAAAGAGATTTAATCTTCTGGTTGCCATTTGGATGAATAAATTCTTTCTTTAATGTGCCTTAGCATATGTTTATTCTAACAGAAAATTACGTAAAACTGAACAGAACTAATGTAAAAATAATTAACATTTTTTTAATACTTACTACTTGTAAAGAGAAACTTATCGAACATATTCTCCTAAGAAGACGTCCAAATCTCCTTTCTAAATACTGAAAAAATAAAAGACGATAGCCTTAACATAGTATTATCAATGAAACAAAATATGAAAATAAATCGATCCAAATCTATTTTTTAAAGTTGGAAATATCATACGTATATTTCTATTCTTGTAAATTAAATGCCTAACTCAATTAAAATTAAAGGTATTCAATTAAATAATAATTATGATTGTTGTAAAATTTCCCTTAAAGCAGTCTAAAAACACCCGATTCAAATATTTTATCCATAATCTTTTTGAGAGCTTTTTTTTATTACCGTTTTAAGAATTTTAACATCCGAATAAAACAACTCATGATAAAAGCAGTTTTCATTTGCATCAAACATGCTATTATATGCCTATGATATATTTTTGAATAACATTTTTATATTGACTAATTGTAAAGCAATAATTCTCAACATCGTGTAGATGGCATAGGATTAATTGTATTACACGAGAAATTCAAATTTCTAGGTGATTTATAACTACACCTTTTTATTGTAGCCAAGTAATAACACTAACAAAAAAATCCATGGCCACGTTATTTTTAAATATAGTAATATATAAATAGCCAAGCTAAATTTGTTCTTGAAATTCGTTTACAAATAGTAAGCCTTTTCTTAGTAAGAAGGCCAAGGTATCATCATAGGTTTGTAAATCGTGGATTAAATGCTTATAGTTAATATTTTTTCAATAAGTTAACTTGATAAAAGCATTATCCCATATAAAATTACCAACTAAATCAATATTTCTGTTAAATACAAAAGTATATACAAAATTAGGAACTATGATGCTTACGCAAATATATTATAAAAATATAAAATGTATTTAAAAAGTTAAAAGAGACGAAATGAAGACAATTTCACAAAAACATTAACAATACTTATACAACAAATGTAAGATTTTTGCCAGAAGAACATTAATAGTATTTATATAAGAAATTTACTTAAGATGTTTACCACTAATTTCAGAAGGTTATTAATAGTACTAATGCAACAAATATACACTGGTGTGCAAAACTTAAGCAACAATGCAAATTTTAAGCCGATAGCCATGAAATTGCAGAAAAGGAGTTCTTGCGATCAGTACAATGAACACGTAATTCAAGAGAAAGGTCATGCGTATGCAAATATCAGGAACAAAACGTCACAGGCGACGTGAGCGAACGCAAAACACGTGCGGAAGGCGCGCGCAGCTCAACACTACAATAAAAGGAAGGACGGAGACGCAATTAAAGACATTCGCTGCAAGTGCACGTGAGTTAATTAGTGAAATATGGCTAGCAGAAATCACCTGGACGATTTCTCACGAGGAAGAATGATCGGAAAGCTGGAGGAGGGCGTAGTGTGACCAGTGTAGCTGAAGAGTTCGGAATCAACAAAAGTGTCGTTTCGCGCGCTTGGAAAGCCTTCCAAACCACAAGTACATCTGTGAGAAAGGTTGATGGTGGCCGCCCCAGGTAAACAACTGCAGTGGATGACCGATATATCGTCCTGCAGGCGAAAAGAACCCGAAACCAGTCAGCAAGCATCATTGCTCAGCAACTGTGTGCAGCAACGGGGCGACAAGTGTCGCGTTTTACTGTGTCCAGACGCCTTCACAAAGGTGACTTATTCGCCCGCCGTCCTGATCGCTGCATCCCTTTGACAGTTTTCCACCGGCGGCAAGGTTTAGAGTGGGGCAGGGAGCACAGAAACTCCATCTCATCAATGGAGTCGTTTCCTCTTTACAGATGAGAGTCGTTTTAGTGCCACAAGCGATTCCCAACGCCAGTTGATTTGGAGAGGTCGGGACACTGTTTCATCCCAGTAACATCACGGAAAGAGACCGTTTCGGTGGTCCTGGAGTTGTCGTCTGGGGAGGCATTATGATGAACGGGCGGACTGAGCTCCACGTTTTCGACAGAGGTTCTGTAACTGGAGCTCGCTATTGTCAGGAGGTGATCCTTCCCCATGTGCGTCTGTTCCGAGGTGCCATTGGATCAGACTTCGTTTTTATGGATGACAATGCACGGCCACACAGGACTCATGCTGTTGAGGAGCTCCTGGAAAGTGAAGATATTACTCGAATGGATTGGCCGGCGTGCTCCCCTGATTTAAATCCGATAGAACATGTGTGGGATGCTTTGGGGAGACTCCTTGCGGCACGATTACATCCTCCTGGGAACACCCGATAACTTAAACAGATGCTGATTGAGGAATGGGCACTCTTACCTCAAGAACTGTTGGACAATGTGGTGCTGAGTATGAGTATACGGTGCGAAGCTACCATTGCAGTAAGGGGAGGGCATATCCCATACTAAGGAACATCTGTTTGCTGTTCTTCCTCTTGGACAGACAATCGTGTGTAATGATACTATGAGTTCAATAAAGCCTCTTTTTGTTTGATTCCATACTGTATGCATTGTATTCATTTATGCGCAACTATGCTTTCGTCATTCTTTCAGAAAAAAATGCTGTACCTCATTTCTGAATTTCATGTCTCTCAGATGATTTCTCGTGAAGTTATGGCAAAAAGCCTACCTGTTGCTTAAGTTTTGCACACCAGTGTACATAAGACGTTTACCACTAATTAAAGAAGGCCATTAATAGTTCTAATGCAACAAATTTACTCAAGACGTTTACCACTAATTTCAGAAGGTCATTAATAGTATTTATACAACAAATTTACTTAATATTTTTATTAGTAGTAACAGATTTTATAATGTGACAATCAACTAAAGACGATTTATTTTTTCCGATACTATCCACCCTTACCCCAATCATAGGATAAACTTTAATGATGTCAGGAACAAGTCATTTTCACAATAGAATGTCGAGTTGCAAACGCGAAGAAGAACCGCTATGGTGGGCTCTTTGCCAGTTGGTAAATTAGAGGAAACGGATACATCTGATGAATTGCGCAACAAAGGATTAATAGGACACAAATTTATAGTCGTATAAATAATACCTCTGCAAGTCTCGTGCGGCATCTCAGATACGGTAATAAGTAGGATATGGTATACGCAAGCAACAGACTTTGTAATAACAATTTTCTTATGCATTCAGAAGATTTGTTGTCCAAATAGTTTCGCATACTGTTATTCACGCAGCTAATTTGTTGTGGTGTTACAAACTTTTATTTCATTTATCTTCTGTTCCACAATTCATCCGATGCATTTGTTTCAAAAATTTAATTTACTGACAAATATTCCAAAATTAATAAGTAAATACTTTTTGTGTTTTATTTCTTGTAAAAATAACTTGTTTTTTATGACTAACTACTGTAAGTGTCTAATGATTTTATGCCTTATATGAATTAAATAAAAAGAATTACTCTAATTATATGGTCTTGTGCAAAAATTATCAAAAGATATTTGAAATTTTTTTTCTTAAATTAAAGGTAAACTAAAAGAATAAAAACCCTTCTATCGTTTGCCTTGAAAATGAAAATGGCAAACGATTTATAATGCATATATAACTAAGACATGTCTTCTCCGCATATAATATGAATATACATGAACTGTTTCAATTTTTTGAATAAGAAATAATTAAATTGTATATCACAAAGGCTATATATATAATTTCCTTAGCCGTTTTTTGTTAAATATTCTTTATCGGGAACTCGTTTCAATTTTGACCTAAAAAGCAAAGGAATCTTATTCAAGTACACTCGTGTGATTTATTTATTTTTTTAGTTGTTACAAATGATAAATACAAATTTCTAAATCAAGAATTCTATAAACAGATTTAAGAGTCATTCATTTATATATATATATTTTATAATGGATATTCAGTACAGTGTCCTCTTTCACAAAAAAAAAACGAAAAATTGTGAAATCATGGTTTTATTTAACATAGAATTTTCATTGCCAAAAAATATTAAATAAAACTTTTAAGCTATTATGGTGAAAAATATAAAATGCTGTTTAAAAAGTTTCTTTCTAACAAGGTTAAGTTCCAATCTTGATTACAGTGATTTTTTAAAAGTTTTTTTTTATTTAATGAATTATGCTGTTAACAAACGGAATTTTTCACGTGTTCAGAAATTCTATTCATAGCTACTCATCAATTAGTAGCTGTTGCGTGAGGATCTTTTTTAATCTAATCCAGTTGAAAGCTTTATAGTAAATTATGCCGTTTCTTTCTTTGAAATTTTCTTCTACTGAATTTACTTTTGAATTCTTGCATTTATTTATCTCTTTGCGTTTTGTAATTATCATATTTACATGCACATGGCTAGACAGATAAATATACTGACAATGGAATGCACTGAAAATCTGATATAAATCTGCAAATTTGATGTCAAGATCTCATATCAAATTTCATCCACATATCTCAAGATATTTTTTTGTCGTATTCAGAAACAAACACGATTTCAAATATGTAAATGTGCTTTCTGAATTCAGGAAGATCTTCGGATCGTGAAGACTTGTCAAAATTCGTTCTTTTTTACTGAATTCTTGCCCTTTTTCAATCACTATAATTCAAAACCGGAATAATTTGAACATTTTTTATATGTGATCTTGTTACCAAAATTGTAGTTTCGTTATTAATTTTCTATATTATAATAAGAAGCCCAGAACGCTCATATGAGGGTATTTAAAAACAAAATTCTGAACCCACCCTTGTGGTGTTCGCGGCTTCTCCCGGGGCATGTTGTATGCGAGAGACGTAGAATAACAGCTTTATTAGAGAATGCGAGGAAAGTTTAGTGGAGTCCATTTTCGGCGGTTCTTAAATGTCTCTCTGATTAGTTTTTATGCTGTGGATAGAAACCGCACAAAAATATTTTGAATCTACATTAGTTATTTTAAAATATATTGCTTGTAAAAAAAATCTATTTTTTGTGATAAGTAGGGACGATATAAAGAACGCCACACATACAAAATTATTCAAAGTCTCACGCTGTAATCAGCAATTGATTTTCCAAATAAGGCAATAATTAATATATGCCTGGGAACATTTCGGGTGCTTTATTTTTTACATTAAATATTACATACAGAAAAATATCAAAATTTACATATACAAAATAATTTTTTGTACACATATAATCTGTAAATTATAAACCACGAACTTAGATTTTGTAATGCGATGATACAACATTTGCTGGTCTATATATTGCTTTTTATTAATTAATTTCATTACTTTTTATTCATATTTTGCATCTTGATGAACTATTATATATCGCGCAAAATATCGCAAAATAAATTGGAGCGCATCAAAATAGGTTTGACTGTAATAATAATCAATCAAACAGTGTAATATTTCACTAAAAATTTTAAAAGTTCGAGGAAACCATTTACGAATTATAATGCTTCATCTTATTAAAACCATATTTATCTGTTTTCTTTTGCCACGCATGAATTTTATTCAAGGTGAAATTTTATTTGTAATTTTAATATCTAGATTTTAAAGAGGAAAAAAAACTTTTTCTCTGAATGAAAATATTTTCCAATTTTGAAGGAAATGATTTCAAAATGTCATTTAAACGTTGTTATGCAACTTTTCTTTCAAATCAAAAAGTATACATAATTTTATTTCAATGTTTTAAATACGTCTGTCAGTAAGAATTTTTCTGTGAATTTTTTCGAGATTCTACAGCTTGCATAGTAATACCATTTGGAATAGGGATGGAAAGTGGAAGTGTTAGAATTTTTTTAACCTTATTTTAATGCAGATTAATTTGTATTCTGAAAATTCTTTTTTTCTTTCTTATTTTAGAACATTACTTTGAAATATTTTCTCCTAGAGCACTTAATTTTTAGTACTTTTTTTAGAAACAGTAATATTTTTGGTTACATCAATTACGAAAACACTGCAATCGGCAAAAAAGAGTGCAACAATACGATATATCCCTAACAAAATATTAATGTGATTGCCAATATTTGGTTAGAAATATCTGAATTTTTTTATTTTCTATTCACCATTACATTTTTACAACTGTCTTCTTTTTAAAGAAATTTTAACCATATAATTACTTTTTATTGATAACTAAAAAATTAGCTGATTATAATTTAATACATAATATTAAAGTTTTTTAAGTTCATGAAATTTTTCAAAATATAAACTGTTAATATAAATATACTTTGCGAAATAGTTATTTAAATAGTATCAATCATTGATAAATATCAAATTAAATTGTACAATGTGAATAAATATGCGTAAAAGTGTATATTCTACAGTTTTCATTTCAATTTACATTAATTTAACTCTCTGAATACATGAATAAAATAAAGATAAAAAAATCCATCACATTGTGAAGGGCAGAGTATTCACATAATGAGCAAAGAAAGAATTCTATGCAATTAATTTAGCAAGATTTGTTATGTGGTCTCCACATGGAGTCTGGTTTTTGTTTAAGAATAGTTATTAAACCTTATTTAGTAGAAATTTATTTGATTCTAACACCTTGATCGTGAGTTTCAATGTTAAATGTAATTGAAGTCATGAGGAAATTTGAGGAGCATTATATCCAAAACCATACATTTTGACCTGTATATTTGGAATCCATTCATAGGAACATGTAATTATTGGTACAATCTAATTTTGTTGCATTAGAATATGAATTGTTTTCAAAAATAGTGTAAAACTGATTATCTATAATTATATTAATAATAACTAAAATGCCAACACCACAATCTAAGAATATCAACTTTCGTATTTCGCTGTTTACATTATACTCCTTGGGAGTTCTTTTAGGTAGATTCCTATAGGTAGACTATCTATTGTAATGGTTCTCATAACAAAACTTCAAGAAAATTTCTTCAGTTCTTCACCGATCTTTCCCTAGAACCCAAAACCACGCTTCGTTCAAAGCATCATATATAATATATATAGTGTATATACACACTCATGTACACACATATATGCATACACACACATATTATATAATATTATGTGTATATATGCATACATGCACATATTATTTTATATTATATATATATAGACATGTACACATATATATGCATACACATACGCACGCACGCACACTGTATTATATATGTATGCTTATAACATTTTGCCCATTTAGCTCAAAAGAGGTGGAAATGTGGAGGATGAAATTTTCATTTTGTTATAACTTTCTTACTATTTAAAATAAAAAAATAAATCCAAATAGCGAAATTAGCGTCTTATTAAGATGAAACACTTTTGTATTTAAAGTCTTTCAATAACTGCCTTATCTTAGAAGTTAGAGGCTGAAAAGTGATCTCCAAGCCCTAATTTTATCTGTTTCTAACATCAGTAATTTATGTTGCCAGATAGTAACTTAGATGTAAAAGGCTACCTTTGCCTTCCAGCTTGCCGGGAGGAATGTTTTTGTATTTTGTTTACAAAGAATTCGTCTTCCGTTCAACCTAAAAGCACTAAATTTATTTCCAACAGAAAAATAAATGTTTTCTCAAAACTCTGGACTTTTATTTGTGCATTTATTAACCGAGGATAATCATAAATTCAGCTTGCTTTCATTTTCAAAGAATTTTCATTTCGCAACACGGTTGCGGGAAACCTGTTATCTATAATTATTCAGAATTATGCTTACAAATACTGTTTTTATATGTTTTTTTCCAATTCTATTGCAAGATTAGAAGTACATACTTTAGAATTTCTTTCGAAAGAATGTTTGAGAAATTTTCTGCCTGCAAAGGTAATTAGAAATGGTCGACTTGAATGAATGAAATCCTACGGTATTCAAGAGGTAATGAACTTTAGCCATTGCCTCACAGTGAAGCATTTTTACAGACTAAAACTGAAACGTCATTGCCCGATTTATTGTTTTCGTAGATCTTTATAATTAATTATCCTTAAAAAACTAGTTTTTCCTCTCTTAAACAATTTTTGCATCCTTATCCAGAATTTTGAATACTTTATCACAATTAAAAATATTATAGAGCATTGCATATATACTGAAAGATTTTTTTTAAAAAAAAGCGATTTCTCACCTCTAAAGGAAATCTTCACACTTAGTCAAAATTTTTAGTACTTTATCACAATTACAAATATTCCAGCGCATTGCATATGTACTAAAACAGGTTTCTCCTTTTTAAGGAAATTTTGCATCCTTAGCCAAAATTTTTAATACTTGTTGTTACTTATGCACTTGTCATAAGCAAGCCGAGTTTCTGCAGTAGCTTCTGAGGGTAAAGGCCCCTGAGCACCCGAGGGCAGAAGTATGACTTCCTGCTCATATGATGATTATACTCACAATCGCGTGCATAACCTCTGGTATAAAGGAGGCTCTTTCACGCATGTCACAAATAGAACACGGGGGGGAAGAACTACCATGCTCGAACCGGGACTCGTACCCGCTACGCCCAGATCACGGGAAAGACGCTATCGCTATGCCAGGGCTATAAATATTCCAGGGCACTGCATACATGCAGAAAACGATATCCATCATTAACGAAAAAAAAAGAATAACTGATTAATAAGTATTAATTAAATATAAACATTTTTTTTTAAATTGCATTTATTTCAGTGTAAAAATGTGATTAAAGAAGAACATTTTTCAGTTTTCTGTATAGTTAAAAATCATTAGAACATTTAAATAAACTTTCATGCATTTGTAATTGAAATCAGCAGGAGTGGTACTGCCGGAACTTTATCGCATATCACCTAATAAAGGTGTAATTCTCCACCTTCAGTCATAGAAATTATGGACTCTTCAGCAAAGTCGTAAAAGCCAGAAGTGCTCAAGTGTTTATTTTTAGAACACCGTAACCGAGCGGGAGAAACGCGTTTTGGAGGCCTTTTATGACTGATAATAACAAAAATTTGACGCAGAATTACAATTATTGGATAAAAAGGTTACTTACCTAGTTTCATATAGGCAAGGTCGCTGCGTTTTTGAGTTACTGCATTTATATGTATTCAAATGTACAAACAGACAAACAGTCAATCTCTTTGTAGATTTGGTTCAAAATTTTACAAGTAGCTACATTTTAGATGTAAAAACTATGTATAAAATTTTATTTATCCAGCTCTATATAATTATCCCTTGTAATTCATTTGCACTCGGATTGACAAATGTGCGGAAACTAGATTTTGTTTAAAATTTGATGAATATCTACAAATTTTATATAATGATTCGATATAAAATTTCGTCCGTCTTGTTCAAAACGTTTTTAGTTTAGTTTAGCTATATTAACCTGTTAACTGGGTAATTAACTCATATTCAATTCGTTTTGCATTGAAATATTTCGTCACACCCAGTTAACAGGTTAACGTCCCGTTTTAAAGCAACACTAGGGCTATTTTGGGATGGACCTCGCAATTTTCAGCCCCTTCAGATGACGAGGATGACTCCAGGGCTGAGATCTCTTCTTTAAGCTTCCACGCCACACCAGTGGGAGGACGTTTGGCTCCGACGGATTTAGCGTGCATCAGACCCGCTTACACGACAGTTTTTTGGGAAGAATCGGCTCTCGAACCTGAAGCCCTTCGGTTCCTACCACCAATCCACCTCGGCCCCTTATAGATAGACGCTGTGACACACAGAAATGATTCTAAAAATGTGCTATTCGAACTCAGGAAGTTCTTCGAATAGCAGCAATTCCTCAAAATCCAAAATAAGAATTTTTCTACATTTACAATATTTTCTCTTTGTACATGTCATCATATATGAGTAAATTAAAAATATATATATTTTATTAGTTATTGCTTTATGAAAAAAAACTTTCATGAAATTGTGTCACAGAATTAACAATTTATTTTGAACAAGGGCTTTCGTGAAAATATCTTCTAATCTCACTGTGAGCTTCTTTCTTTAATGTTTTATTTTATTACTCCAAAAAATGCGTGAAGTTTGATTGTCATTAATAATGAGCTTTTGAGCACCAAATGTGTCAGGCCAAAATATTTTATGTGCGTGCTTTAATTTATCCCCAGGGTCAACGTAAAGTAATTAAGAAAAACATGCTTCTAGTGTTACAATATTACGTAAGAAGAGACAACGACACAAGGTTATTTATATAATTAAATTAGTTGATATTTTACGATAAGTTTGTAAATTATGGCCTATTAGCAATTTTTATTAAATTTTCATCCTCAAAAAATTTATGTTTTTTTGTTAGAATTTATCATTGAACGAATTGAGCAATTTCATGGTATTTTCTTGTCGTACTCCACATAATTTCCAAATTGATTGATTTAATGGTATTTGCCATTAAATGAGATTGTTTCGAATTTCTTTATTATAAGTATTTTTTTAACTTATTAATAAAAATATCATAACCATTTTAATGGTTTCTTCGGTATTTTATAAGTAAATACCGATTATTAGTGATATTCCCATTCAGAATATTGAAAAACAATTTTCATTACAGATTACTTGCAGGATAAGAATACCCAACGTTGTTTGGAAATGAAATTTGATTGTTTTCAACCTAACACCTTTTTTTTAGCAAACTATTTTTTTTTTAATTTTCGTTTATTAAGATGGACTAAAAATTATAATATTTTGAAAAATAAAAAATTACTTTTGCAGAATTCCATGTTATAAAATTAACAGATATTTTAAGAATAAGGAAATTTTAATGATTTTTTTAGAATAATGAAGTCGAAGCTGACGCCTTCATGTTAATGTCTTTTCATCAATTTACAGAAGGAAAAATTGATTTATTACTTTCTGATTACACCAGCAAATAAGCAATTTTTTCAAATCTCAATTTATTATTTGGTTTCAATTTTAAAACAAATTTTAAAAAAATACTTTAAGAAGTTTTAATCCGTTAGTATTCGATTTAATTCTAAAACATTTCTAATAAAGCGTTATTTAATTTCAGTTAGGAACTATGTAATATGAAGTGTTAAAACAACAAATTATTTTCAAATTTTCTACATATTTCAAGAAGACGAGCATAACTTTTATTGAATGGCGAATAAAACCCATCACTACACAACTGATCATCAATAGTCTAGTGCGATATCGTAAAGAAACTAGTTAACTTTAAAGCAGCTATTATACAACATATTTAAAGTTTAGAATTTATTTTTTAAAAAAGGTTTATTTAATATATGCAAATAATTTTTTTTTAATTAAAAGCTGATATTTTGAGGAACAATAAACTTATCTTATTGTTCACCATAGTGATTCTTTTCGAAAGTTATTTTCATTATCTATTTAATATTGTATGGATATCCTGGAAATACTGCATTAGTAATTGCGTAACTTTAAGAAAGAAGACGACTTGAGAAAATATTTTACTCATAAAAATGTAAAATAAAATATTTATCGGATGTGATTTTACATTATGACTGCAAAAATAATTTATCATATTAAAGACGAAATTGAGCCTATCATGAGATAACAACTATATATTATGCATGCTTGTGTGCTGTTACTTCAATCAATGCGTCATATTCAAAGTTGGCAGTTTCGAATTCATTTGTCATAGAATTTTCCTCCTAAACTAACAACTCAAGTTAAATAATGGCCATATAATTTCAAACTGAATTGAGCTGCTGCTCATATAACTGCTGTTAAAAATTATCAATTCAAAGCCGTTCATTAAAGCTTAATATTATTGTTTTATGAGAAATTTTTTATTCTTATCCTGCATACTAATGAGTCCCGATACATACCTCAAAACTACTTCACAATTTTTATTTTTGTACCTAACTTGCTTCCTAATAACCTTACAATTTCCTGAAAAAAAAAAGCTATAAATTGCTTGGATTTCAAATTTAAAAGCAAACTTTTCTGGACCATTAGTCGGAATAATTAATGTAACTGGGATTCATAAATTCAAACTATGTAAACGAGATTAGGATGCTTGGGCTTGAAAACTGCTATCGTGGAAGAGACAATTATGTAGATTTCTCTCATAATGATATTTTAATAATACTATTATGTGCCAAAAGATGCATTTGCTTCGATATGCAAACTCAATAATATATGAATAACCAAACATAAATCTGAAATATCTGAGAAAAATTCTTTATAATTCACTATAAAAAATAAATTATAAAATAAAACTATGTTGGACGCTATGTCAATTTTTTTGTTACTTTCTCGTACATAAAATATGCAAACAGAGTATTCTAATGATCAAAAAATTTCGAATTACAAATTTTGATGTATCTCCATGTTTTAGACCACCATGAGTACGAAAAACACAGTTTGGGAATTTTTAAAAAAATCTATCTATGAAAACGAAAATTCAAAAACACTTTAAGCTAGACGGATAAAATTTGGTGTATAAATTGTACATAACATTTGTTGAATTTATATCAGTTGATTGAAGTCCATTCAGAAGAATCCTGTCCGGCTGTTAGTATGTAAGTGAATTGGGTAACTACAAAATGTGAACAGTTAAATAAGCTTTAGAACACATCTAAAGTATAGGTTCTTAGGAAATTCTGAATTTAAATTAGCAAACGGTTGACCGTCTAGTTATAATTTCTTGAATGCAAATGCAATAATTCAAGAACACAATAATTCACACCATCTTGGCTAAATAAATGAAATTTAGTTAGGAAGTTCTGCATGTCTACGTTAAATTTTGATTGCGATTGGTTAAAAAAAGCCGACCAAATTTATATTCAAATTTCGATAGATTATTTATATTAACAAACCGTTTTAAAGCAACACTAGGGATATTTTGGGACACACGTCGTAATTTTGAACCGCAGTCAGATGATGAGGACGACACCTGAGCTGGCACCCCCCTCTCCACACTGCACCACACCAGTGGAAGGTCGTTTGGCCCTGACAGAATTAACATGCAACAGACCCCCTTACACGACGGTTCGGAGGAATCGGGTCTCGAACCTGAAACCCTACAGCTCACAAGCCGAGACCTTACCACCAGGCTACCGTGGCCTCTCGAATTTCGGTAATTAGTTATTAAGCACATAGCAGCAATTCGTAGCGAAAAAAAAAATGCCAGAGATCGCATGATAGACTTTTTGAAAATGCTGCCTTCATTTCCAAAAATCAATGTTCCGTAAATATTGTTTGCTAGTTCCATGAAAGGCATTCACAGCTAAACTGAATGCCCATATTTTAATGTGGGCACCGATTACATTTCAATTAAAATTGCATTTCACTCCCGCTGATTTAATGATAGAATGCCACATTAGCTTGTTGTACTTTCGCTATATTATACAAAGGTATAAAGCATTTTGTCTCATTTATTCAAGTGTCAGAGATAATTCTCTTGTAAAAGGCATCTTCCTATACTTTTTTTTAAATTCAAAAAGCAATAAACATTATAAAAACTTTAATTTTATTATTTAAGACTCAGTAATAAATGTGAGAAGGTTTATTGAGACTTAATTAACAACAAAGCTGGAAATAGACAAATTTTAGAAAGTTCTCTTGTAAATTTCACTTTTGCGATTCGTTAATCTGCATTTTCGGAAAGCAGAACCAAAAACATCTACAATTTATTTTATTATATTGTTTTCATTAATAACTCTGTAAAAAAGAGGCAACATTATGTCTAGTTTCGTAAGAATTTCAAGGATTTTAAGTAACTGTCAAATGTTGACAAAAAAGTGATTAATGGATGCTCTTTTGATATAACCAAAAGAAGAAAATCGCACCCAAGAATCTCGAATTCCAAGACAAGCGAGAGATATTTTTTTCCCACCCAAAAAACGTTTTCAGGCTTGATGCGACTCGGAGTTTATGTAACTAGAGACAAAAACAGGTTATGTAAGCAGAATAAAAACAGTTTATTCGTGTCCTATGGAATATCTTTTTATATAACCGCTCTTTTCATTTGCAAATATATTCTAATTTAATGCATCTTATTCACTATTTTTAGTTTGAAGCAAATATAATGTATTTTAATCAGAATTTTTAGTTTGAAATTTTGTTAATCACACAAGCAAATATTTCATAATATATATATATTAAGGAATAAAAAAATTAAAAACTACAAGTTCTGATTTCGATAAGCCTGGACTTCCTGAATATATATATACTTATTTTAACTACGAAATCTAAAATTTGAATGAAATAAATTCATAATTATTAAAAAAATGAGTTTCAAAGACTTTTTTTTTAAATGTGGTTCTTTAAAAATGGTAAGTTACATTTAAAAGTTCACGTAGTTTTGTGCAGTTAAACGTCATTCAAAGATATTCCGTTTGAAGTCAGAATTGTTTTGCAAAAGAGCTTTTAAACTTTCTTTATTAATTATTGCACCATATGGAAAACCTTTTGTACAACGGATAGAATTTTTTTCAATTTTATTCAAGAAACAATCTTCCAAGGACTTAAACGAAAGCGAAAGCTAAATTCACAAAATGCTACTTGATCCTTAATTGCTTCTCATTACATCTGATTTTTTTTAATAAGTAAATAACTTTGGTACCTAGTTTATTTTGATACTTTATTCTAGGCCATTTTTGTAAATGTTAGATTCAGTTCTTTTTTACAAGAATGACAAGAACTGTTTAAGGTTTCCAATTTTTCGACATGAAAGTTTTTGAAGCATTGAATATTATAACTTAGTTTAAAAATTTGTTTTCGTTCGTCCTTTTCTGTCACAATTACAAACCTTTAGAACTATAAGCAAGAAGTTTATAAAGGATTTAATCTTTTAACCCTTTCGACCTAATGACCATAAGTTTTCCTTCATTCTCTATTGGGTAAATAAATCCTATTTTTTCACGGGTTATTGTAGAAAGAAAATTTTTTACATAGGATTTAAAACTTTGATTTTGCAAACGTCGGATTGAAAGAATTAAAATAAAACATTTAAAACTGGAAAATGGTTTTTAACATTTATTTACAATTTAAGAAAATAGATATATTTTAGAAGAGATGAACATTGTTTAAATATTTTTGTAATAAATATTTTTGTTATTTAGTATTAATATTTTTGTAATTTTATTTAGTATTGATTATTATGCAACCGAGTTCCTATATTTTAAATATAATTGAATAACATTATTATTGACTTTAGGACACGAGTTTAATTGAAATACGTTTTTCAGAACATTTTTCATTTAAATCAAGTGCACCATATATTTTCTACTTTAGTTAACTTCCTATTTTACGACTTGAACGCAAAAATTAAATTCTATTTCAAGATTTCAGATAATTACTTCAAAAAGAATTGGAATCTATGCTAAGTGAAACATCAAAAGTTCGAAATCAGATTAATCGTTTCTGAATACCCACACACAAGGACTTCCAGGACATACTTGTTATATTTATATTGATTTAGTTTCGAAAATTCAGTTCGATATACTACACATTTTTATTTTTACATGAAACAGGTGCCAGTCTTTTCCTATATTCTTCAACATTGAAACAATATCTGTCTCATCATAAGGATTTCATAGCAATTGAAGATAGTATTTTTTTTTTCCTTTTATCAGTCTGGGATATGGAGAGAAACCACATACATGAAATGTTAAAAATTCTTGTCGGTTCCATCTTACATTGTTTTGTATAATTATAATTCTGAATTTAATAATCAACAAATTATTATATTAAAAGTACGCGTTAACAATTTATACTTTCCAAAACTTGTATCCTATAAAATATTTTCACATCAGTGCAAAGAATACAACAGCATAAAATATGAAAAGATTAGAATTTTGCTGAATCCAGTGTATTAATATTCCGTTTTGAAGCTACGTGAGACATTGAAGAAGATTTATAATTTTGAATCATTGTCAGTTGACAATTGCGAGAGCCACAACATGTCTCCAAACGTTCATGCCACTCCAGCAATAGATTAGATAAATACTCGCCAATGCCAATGCATACTGCGAATCTTTCATAAAACAGGGTCTTGTATTTATGACCCTCAGGTCAAGAATCTCATGCTATTAAGAGATCACCAAGTAATTTGCTATTATTGCTTTGATAAAAATTTTGCCTTAATCCAACGTAATACGATGAATTACTTAAAATAAATGGATATTTCCTTTAATTACTGAAAACAACTTCCTTCCTGGCAAAATATACTGCATAGCATTATCCTTTCCATAGCATTATAATTAACCTCCGTTCATTACCTTTATGCATTTTATCAATCTCAGTTTCTTTTCATATATTAATGCTATTTCGGCAACTTATTTTCAAATGCAAGATTAACTTGATACTGTAAAAGTCAATTATTCTGAATCTAGTTAGATTATTAAGATCAAAATTATCAGGATTATCCTCAATTCTGCTCCCGAAATTTCCATCATCACATCAACGAGAAGTATAGCGCAGATACTAAGCTTAACTTTTCCCTTATCAACCACACAGGATATATACAAATATCTGTTGTTTTATGTATATGTTGATTTAATTTTTCCGCAATTAAATTTCTCTCCTCGTATTGAATGATACTATAATTTTAATTCCTGTATATAATTATATCCTTATATAATTTGCTTTCCTTTGGAATATTAAAGTCCCTATACATTTGGATGCCGAATGGATCACAAACCCTTACGATCAGAATTCATTTGTAGATGGCATTTTTTGGTTTGCCGCGAAATCAAATGCTGTCTCTTTTCAGTGAATGCAACTGTGTAGTTCCCCGCGAATCTCCTACGAATCTGCAAACCAAGCACTTTCGAAAGACCCACTACCTCATCCTCCTTTTTCATTCCCAACTGATAAGAGATGATTGTTGGTTCGAGTTGCCTTGGCCTTGTTTCAGTATAGTTTGCCTTAGGCCCTCTGTAAAACTAATTTCCTCTAATGGTTCGAAAATTATTCGACTCAAAAGTGTGCGATTTTATATTATTACTGAATAGTTTAGATACAATTAAATAATAAAGACAAAGATTGAAAAGCCCATTAGATAAGATGATTCGGCTATTTTTATAAATTTAGTTTAGAGATTAGTATTTAAAGATTCTATAAAAAAACTCCATCGTAATTGAGACATGTATGTAGGCTTGATGTTCATTAAATCAATAACATTGGTACAACGTGGAGATATGAAGAGTGGATGCCAGTTTAGATGTCTTTATCTGACAACAATTCAAAACAACCAGATATGATCCAAATAGATATTGAATTTATATATCAATTTTGTTTAATTCAAGCAAATTTATGGATTCATTTTGCATGATTAGATTTTTTTAATAATTATGGATTTATTTCAACATAGTTAGAAAATAATTTGTTTAAGTTCAAAATGTCAGTATTCAGTTTGAACTTATTCAGTTGAAATTTTCAAAAAATAAAATTTTAAGCAAAAATTTAGAAGCAATAATCTAATTACTAAAATCCTCAATAAGGAGATTCTAAGCAAGATATAATACCGACAATAGACAATCAGTTTTAAAAACTTAAATTCATTTTTTCTTAAAAAAGATTTTTGACGTGGTGTCAATAATTTTGTGGATTTATAATAGCACTTCGTAATACATTATAAATAAGAATTTTACAAATAAAAATTACCATTTCTAGAATTATATTTTATAATGAATCAAGCAAGACTGAATTATAAAATACACATTTCTGAACAGTTTGACCTTAAATGTGTGCGTTTTTTATTGCTACTGCTTCAGTGACCTCATTTTAGCTTTGTAAGGTGCCATTATAAAATACGTTGCAATTAAATGTGTATTAAAGTCGCAATAGTCATAATTACGATTACCACGCTGAATTTCTTACAATGTAATTTATATGGGGTTAATGGGTGACCTCATAAATTACATAGTAAGAAATTCAGCGCGGCAGTCAATTTGTTAAGAGATAATTATTAAGGCAAAAACATTAATATTTTTACATGAAAACTCACTTATTTTTCTCAAATAATATGTAATTTGAAATGTTTTAATATATTTGAATAATGAAAATAAAAGATATAATTTATAAATAAATCAGAACATATAGTTTTAATGAGATTTCCGTTGCTGGATTTCTTGGAACATACGGCATTATTTTGATTTTTCAAACAAGACTCCATTCTCGCATTCTTCATCTGATTAATTTTTATAATAAAATTCATTTCTGAACAAGTTTGCAAAAATACGTATGTCGGTCCGAAAATCGGAAAAAATTAAATGTTTCAATAACTGTGTATAAATATTAGGTGAACTTCCAAATAGCGAAAATGACTTGATCTTGCTTTTAAAAGCCATCTAGGATCTTTTAAGCCATCCAACAATAGTGGAGTCAACTTATTAAATCTTCTAAATTTTAAGATATATAAATTTGGAATTATTTCCTCGATTCTATCTAAAATCAATTTAATTAACATTACTATAAGATGAAAACTTCAAATCGGGAATCGATTTTCGAGTAACTAGAGAATTTCGACGGTAGTTCATATAAAAAACTGATTTGATTTTCGCGCCATTGAATGGACTGAGCGTGCTTAAATTATTGATTTTGGCATCGATTGCTCATATAAAAAAAGAATGCATTAGGTGAATACTAATAGTGAGCATTTGTTCCCTAAAATATTGCTACAAATTTTACTTAAATTATTGATAAAATAGATAAAAATAAACAAATAAAATTATATATATATAATATATAGAAATAAAATAAAAAATAAAAAATATTGCTAGAATTTACTTATTTGTGTTATACTCTATTATTTACAATTTTTTTTAAATCTCATGCAGCTTTCTTTAAAAACTGTTAATCTAGATTGTTTCGGAGCTTTAAAAAATGATTATCAAAGTCGATCGACGAAAGCCTTTAACAATAAATTAGTTACCTTTTTTTAACAATTAATTAGATGGAATTAATAGTAATTAAAACTTTCAATTAAATATTTTAATTAACTTCATCTTAATGACTTCCAAGTAAAATCTTTTTCAGTTTCAAATTTTGATAGTCATATAACTCAAATTCATTCTGTTGTTATATATGCCCTACACCGCTCTATTCATTATACAATGCCTTCATCTCTTTAATTTCTATCGGCTTCCTGAAATTTGAACTTTAATTTGAAACCAAAGGGATAAAACTTCAATTAGTACAAAACCTTTCTTGCTGATACAAAACATGTTTGAGTACAAATGTAAGTTTTCGTATTGAAGTCTTAGGTGCATGATCGAATTTTTTTATAATTTTTAAAATAGCCTAAAAGATTATTTTATGAAATTTTCTCCAATTTATGATAAAATTCAGTTTTAGTTTTAATTTCAAAAAGATTTATAAGTTGTAAATAATATTTTATTAGGTCTAAATCAATAAACGTACTCTTAAAAAAATTACATTCTAAACCATATAGAATCCTTCAATCTTATTAACCAAACTCAGTAAAATATTCTGAATACTCCAAATTGTATACCAAAAAAATCCTTCAAATTCATTATTCAAGCAACCCGTTTCTAAATATTATTTTAAAGATCAACAATTAATACTATTTTACATTTATACTGGCATTGTTTACACAGGATTCATTCAAATGGATTCGAAAATCAAATTTTTAAGATGCAACATATAGGTCGAATTTTGAACGATCCGGCGCGTAATTCCGTATTGTGCAATCATAGATGATAAAACATATCTTACCTCGTAAGTTGTAGAAGACTTTGTATTGAAGAAGACAGGTATAAACAGATAACCAGCAGCCAGAGCTCCAGCAGAAGTTCCTAGATTAACAAAGGCAAAATGCGTCCCATACATATACATGTCAGCTGGCACGCCGAGATAAGTAATAGCCGATTTGCCACTTGCCATCAATGACAGCGCAACGGGAAAGATGCTCATGTTCTGCCCGGCCAGCAAAAATTCGTTGGTCGTCTTCTGTTTCCCGCCAGAAAAGTGGAAATAGAGGCCAATACCCGATGATATGAAAAACATGGCACCAATCACAACATAATCGACGGCACTGAGGCTTGTTTCTTTCTGAAAAACTTCTTCCACCAACGATTGATTCATATTTGAAATGTGCGCTTGCTAGTGAGATTACTTTTTGTAAAAAAGCTCGAAAATGCTTGTTATATGCACAATTTTATTTTATTCTTAACTTAGAATGATATCAAAAATTCAAATATTCATAAATTATTCCAAAGTCAGATTTCTATTAACTATTGTTGAGCAAAAACTACAAACAATTCTATTTCATTCCGTTTCTCAGCAGTAACTTTTATGATTAATTATCAGCGATCAACTCCGTGTCTATTCGTTGTACAGAAATGCAATTACTTGAAAAATAAGAATTCGAAATGATAAAAACAAGAATCGAAAAATCAACGTGTTCTTTAAAGTTAGTTATCAAAACGGCTAAACAATTGGAATGATACAGCAGAAAATTACTTTAAAATCAAGACGGTAAAAAGTCTAGAACTTTGCGGAACGGCCTCCGAGCGTGTTTTTGAAAATTTTCGAAATCTCCTTGACGTTCCGAATGTTCTTATATAATGAAAGAACACGCAGAAGAATATCCGGACGATTTCCGGGACTACGCTCTCCGTGCAAGAACCCGCAAAATGCATCTGTCCCATTTTCTCTGAGAAAATTCCCTTTCGTGTACGCATGCGCAGTGAGATGAGGTGATCGCATTTTTAGCGGAGGGAAGATTAGGAGAGTAAGAGGGGTAAAAATGCGAGGGGAAAAAAAGTGACACACCTATTTTAGCATTGTTTTGTTTGCCAGTTTCAAGTTCAAACAAGCCGCTGCTTTCAACTGCAATTCGAAATCACGATAAATAATAGTATTTCGCAAATAAGAGAGTAAATTCGATATTTTGCGGGTTATTTAATTTTAGAAAAAAATAAATAAATCGTTAAAATTTTTTTTCTATATTTTGCGAAATATTAGGTTACATATTTACATTATCAATGCAACAAATAAAAAAAATAGTTCATATCTTTGCTTGTAAATTAATGCAATTAGAATTTAATGCATCTATTTTTTCCACTGATTTTGATAAAAATAATAAACACTTTTGATCATTAAAATAATTTTTTATTAAGTGTTTTATTAAATGTTACATAAAGAAGAATGAGATGCACAAATTTTATTTAAATTCTTCCTTGGTTTTTTTTAATAAAGCTGTATTACATTAATTAGCCTTGTTATTTTTTAATATGGACATTAACAATAAAGTCGTAGTTTCAATTCAGACTCGGTTGAATGTTTACATTATTTTCTTCTGCTTTCAAAAGGAGTTTTCCATTTATATTTAAAAAATTATAAATAACATTTAAAATAAATGAAGGAAAATATAAATAACATTTATATTTTCATTTTGATGAAACATGAAAACTCTTATTAAATTGCCAGAAACTGTTTTTAATTTTTATTTATTCATTTATTTATTTTCATTTTTGTTTTTAAAAGGTTATTTATATCGTAACTTTTTCCTCGACAAAACTTCCTATGTAAGCCTTTATGAAACTAATTTGTAAAATTTCAGATAAATAAATTTTGCTTCAGTGATGAAATTTTCATTCTCGGAATGTTGTTTTTATAACTGTTGATCTAGGAAATTTGTCATTGCTGATATAAAGCTTTTATTTAATTTTTAATTTTTGGAATATTTTCTGTGTTTTTTTTTTGTCTTTTTACGAGAGAATACTTAGATAATTTATTAATGATTTGCATTTAATTTTAAGTTTTGATTTTTCTTAATATTCCAGACATCTTAACCTTGTAATTTTTAAGTGCAATATCCAAATCGTCAATTATCCAGATCATTTGAGGAAAAGAAAAAAGAAATTAGTAAACAAAACTTTATTATGTAAAAATTAATTAAAAAAAAGAAAAACAGTTAATTTTAACTGATACATTCAACCAATGATATTTTATTGCAATATGTAAATAAACAAAATATAAATAACATTATTTTTGTAGTCTTTAAATTTATATAAGTTAATTTGTTCTCTCAATTTTTTTTAATAAAAGATGCTAACAATATTAAGAATCTTTTCAAGGTAATAAAAATATTGCATTTTTCTAATATTTTACATAATAAATTTATTCATCATAAACGACTTCAATATGAAAATTTTATTTTTCTTCCTATTTCAAGGTAAAATCAAAGCTTTAAATGCGTAATTGCCTTTTCGGCAAAACAAAAGTGCAAGCTAGAATTTATAGATTTCTAGTTATTTTTCAAATCATAAATCTAAGCAATATGAATGGGCTAAATTGAACTTTTCGAAAGTGGTCTGATAAATAATGATTTAGCGATTTATCCACTCATATTATCTAAATTTTATAACCACTTTTTTATCAAGCTGATTACAAAATAAACTGTATTTGACTTGATAACATATTTGAAGTAAATATTAGACTCTTCACCGACTTTTAGACAGCGGAAAACTGTAATTCTAAATTCTATTCCTGAAAACTTCTAAATAAAAGAATAGTTCCATTAAACTTCACATCTATATTTCTTGTAAGCGAATTTTATAATAAAATGCACAAATGCAGAACTTTATTTTAACAATTATAAATCAATAATACACAAAATTTAAAAAATCAATTTAGTCTTATTCGTCTGGTCTGTTGAAAAACTGGACTAATGTTGTATTTAGCATAAGTCTGAGACTCTAAGGAATGAGTAGACTCATTTCATTTTTCTCATTATGGTTAAATAGCCGCCTTTGACAACCAGTTGCTTTTTGAGGTGTTCGTCTATAATAATAATTATTATTATTATGTATGTAGCATGACTGCTTTAATGTGGCTTTGTGCAATAAGGCTTAATGGCTGCTTTAGCAATGTGACTTTAAAAAGAGTTCATTTTTATTGATTCTAGACACTTTAATTTGTTGCAATCTCACTTAGCTTTTAAATTTAATTTGAAAGTGATGGTTAGTAACCTTAATTTAATTTCATTTCTTGCAAAATTGAAACATTTCCACAGGAAACATAATAAGGATCATTCAGCGATAACGTTTTTTCTTCTTTATATTATCGAATGTATTTCATAATTGAAATAATAGTACGGTGTTTTTTTTTATTGATTCAATAAAAGTTTCATTTTACTACATTAAGAAAGGAAATCATTGAACCAAAATAAGCGATAATATTTTTTTTCGCACAGTTTTATAATGGAAACGAGAAGCATTGTTCAAAAAGGAACCAACTATTAGACATTTTAATGACAGTTGAACATCGTTCGAATTGGCTTACCACAGCGTAATGCTTTGTTGTAAATATATATGGTGTATATTCTACTATCATTTATCTATTTTTAAGTTTATTTAAATTAAACTTCATTAAATATTTTAAAATAGAATTTTTCTGATTTTAATATAATTTTTATATTGATTGTTTGATTTTTAAGACGTGTGGAAATCATTTTTGCTCCGTAATATCTTCAAAAGTATTAATGACAAAATACCACGATTGCGCTTAATTTTTAATTAATTAAAATTTCAAAGAAGTTGTTTAAAAGTTTTCCTTATCAGTCTTCACAGTATGTTATTTCCAAATTTAATATTTCTAATCTAGACTCAACGATCGCCCCTATTGAGCATCAGCAGATGCATACATATTTTACGATTAATAGAAATGCAGGTGAAGAACGAAAGCAGTCAGAAGTTTTTATGAATGATATATATTTTAACTAACACATGCAGTGATAATATAATTTTCATTCATAAATGTCATTCATAAACGACGTGAAATAGTATTTTCAATGAAATAGATAAGCTGAGTTCATTGCCATCGAAGCGCCTTGACAACAAACTTTCCCTCGGACTCCGAAATTGGAATGCTGCCAAAATTTTCAAGGTTAAATGCACAACAG
The DNA here is from genome assembly GCA_026543865.1 of Argiope aurantia. Classification (NCBI taxonomy): domain Eukaryota; kingdom Metazoa; phylum Arthropoda; class Arachnida; order Araneae; family Araneidae; genus Argiope; species Argiope aurantia. The sequence goes on from JAPMOR010020965.1 coordinate 583,391, forward strand.
AGCTTAAATTCCGAGGTATAGCTAGGTTTCGATTGTTTGTTGTGGTATGTACCTGATGATGCATTAGAGTAGGAGGGAGTAAAAGGTCAAACCTTTGTTATCTTTCAAAGTTGCAAATTAAAATGTTATTCAAATACGTACCTTGAAAATTATTTGTAAAAATTATTTTTGATTCATGAAATCGATAGAGCTAGTTTTTTTAAAAAATGAATAAGTGTTTAAAAATTAAGAGACACTAAGATACTTGATATCAGATACATAATTATTGATTATAGACGTATTATTTAGAGAATGCGATTTCTTAACCAATATATACATGTACTAATTTCGAGATAATGAAAATTGAAAATAAAACATTATGAATGAAATATGGAAGGCATCCAAGAAAAATATATACATTGGAATATAAATCCACATGAAAATCTTTGAAGAATTTTACTTGCTTAAAACTATTTCACTTTCATTAATAAAAATATCTGAAAAATCAAACTTCGCTCGACAATTTTTTTTTTGTAAAATTGCATTTTTTTTAAAAATTTCTTGAGAGAATATTTAGATACAAATTACAAACTGATTACATGTGAATATTTTTCAATCTTACCTATGTATAAACTGGTTATTTAAATAAAAATATCATGAATGCACTTAGTTTAACATGTTATTTGAAGCAATATGTTAATTTACAGAATTCATTTTACAGTTTATCATCATTAATTATATTTTTGAACTTACACCTAATTTTACGATGGTGAAATGGGGTCCGAGGAGGCTCTATACGACATTGTCAGCATGAGAGTAGATAGAAAAAGATTCTAATAGTTAGTTGTAAAAAAAAAAAATCTGTGTATAAAATCTTGTTTTTTCAGGAAAGACACCTATATAGATAAACTTAAAAAGCAAAACCTTATCTAAATATTAAATTTGATCCAAATCATTAGAGCCGTTGCCGAGATACAAATATATATATATATATATATATATATATATATATATATATATATATATAAACAAGAATTGCTTGCTTAAAGCTGTAAGATGTTCAATAGAAAAAAATTATTAAATATACATTACATTGTTTTTAAAGCAGTAGGTTATTTATAATTACTGCTTAATTGCTAAAAATATGTTATCTTGTATTTTGGTCATCTGTTTACTTTGAAAGAAAAATGTGTCAACTGTACAAGGGAAGATAATACAGAGTCATGATTTTGCTCTCTAGAACCTCAAAAAGAAAAGAGGTTATCGCCACGAAAATTATATAATAATAATAAAAGATTTCCTCTCCAGAAACCCGGAAACTTATCAAATCTCTATCGCTTATGTCCACCATTTTCACACTTCCGTTGTGACAAAAAAAGCTGTGACACTGTTGCGAAATGACATTTTCCCTGATACTTCTTTCATACTTCCGATATTCTCTTTAAATTTTTTTCTTTCAATTAACTTGCACTGTTACTTATCATGAAAAGTTTGCTCAATCTAGCGTCCGTATTTGCGAAATAGCTTCTCTCACTTTCACAATCCCTGCTTCAAATGATTCACAGGATCTTACTGATTTTATAACAACTAAGAAAGAAGAAAAAGCATCTAAAATAAAATTCATCTTATTTGCCACATTCATCTTATCTTGTGAATTCATATTCCACTATATAAGGACTTAGAAAAACAATGAAAAAAATACAAACCTATTTTGAACCTCTCCATTTCAAACTCAAAGAGATGAATAAGTTCATTCGAATTGAGCAGTAAATACAAGAACATTTCTCGGAAATTCTATTAAATCAACTTTTATCAGCTCCAACTTTTAATTCATGCCAATAGACCATTTTTCCTATATGAGTATTGACAAAGATACTGAATAATCTGAAATCAAAGATGTACTAGATTACAACAAACACGAAATTACTGAAGAGAAAAACACTAAGATTGATTCTTCCCGTTTGACTGTTGTTCCAGCTGTTACGCATATCATCTCCAACGTGATATGGATTGCAGGTGTACAGTTTTAATATCTAAAGTGTATTTATCTTTCAAATTTGGGACCAAATATGTTTAGTGGCGAACTGTTTGTTGTCATGTAGACGTGATAATTCAAAAATGCAAGGAATTCAATATATGGAATTCGGTATATGATTTTTCAACTACATTTGTAGTTCTGTGTTGAATTGTAATTTCAATCTACTGAAAAAAAGACGTTCAAACTCTTTCTTTAGAATTCTGCTGTGAACTACATCCCAGAGATTAATTGACAAAGATCGAACGTTTATGATATTTTTCGTTACGAATATTTGCTAATGGCATGAGATTAATAAATGCAAATACTCTACCAGTTAATCTAGTCTACTAGTTAATCTAATCTACTAGTTAATAAATGTTAATACTCTACCAGTTACTCTAATATTAGAGAATATCCCTTTCTCCACTGAGCTGACCCAACGGGCCGTTCAAATTCTGTACTGGCGTGCCGATTTCTGTTTCAAATAAGCGATACAAGATGTAAAGTAAATATCCTTAGTGGTAAGTTTTTTTTTACATACTACACCCTTCTTTTGAAGCAGAAACCGACCTGCTAGTATAGAATTTGCATGGCCGGTCGGGTAGAGTCAGTAGTATGTATGTGTATAAATTCAGTTTAGCTATGTTGTCAAAAAATTCCACTTTCTCGAACTCTAGCTTCATTGTAATTTTAAACTCTAAGTATTTCTGGCTGTCTATTTTTCCATGAAATCACAGAGCGGAAGCAACAAATTCCTTTCTAAAATTATATAAGATCAGAATATTTTCTCAAGATCACTTTTTCCTACTTTTTGCCTCTTTATTCCTTTTGCTATGCTGCTCTCCCCATTGCATGAAGAAAAACGTCTTGACAAAAACTAAAAAAAAATGCGTCATTAGTTATGTGAGGCTTTCACGCTAGTATTGACAGACCAGAGTTGGGTAGTGAGCCTGTAAGACGTACAGCTCACGCTCAAGTATCTTTTTATGTTCTATGTCAGTAATGTTTTTTTGTCCTTTAATCATAATAAATATATTTTCGTATTAATGCTGGTGGTTGCCTTTTCCCAAAATATCTGTATTGTCCAGATAATTTTTGCAAAATAAATGAATTTTATTTTATTCATAAATAAAATATATTTTAGAAATATATTTTCTTTATTTTATCAAATACTGAAAATTAAAGATGCAGTAATACACCTACAGGTTTTCAAATTTATCTTTGCAATATTTCCAATAATAAATTCTGAGCAGGTACTATTCAACTCAAGAAAAAAAAAGCAAATAATTTTCTCATAACAATTACCCTGACTTAACGTGATGTGACTTCTTGCTAGAATAAAATTCATTTAAGCTAACCAAGGATATTGTTGCCCTACCACTTACTACAAAGAAGTTATTTATCTCTTTTCCTGACGGGAATAGTTAATCGTATTCGAATCTCTGATTTCAACCTTTTTTATTTAATTCTTCCATTATTTGTTTCTGTGTTTTGGCAACTGAATTTTCATCGTGAGGCATTTTTATGTTCGCATACATATGCCAACTCAAATGTGGAAATAAATGGTCGAGTTTTTAAACGAACCCAACTTTATTTTCTTATCTGGTTTCAGTACATTAGAATTGAGAATCATAATAAATTTCATGGTAGTATCATTTGCAAATGTAAAATTATAAACAAAATATCAAATTCATGATCAATTTTGTATTTACGTTATGTGTACATTTTTTAAACAAAAAAATATTAAATATTTCCAAGTTTAATAAACTTTTATCTAATTACACCCTATACTTATCTGTTTGTGGACTTTATAACGTAAAACCACTTAGAGCTAGACGGATGAAATTTGGTATGTCTCATTTCAACCAAATTTTTAGAGTTCTTTCAAATTTTGAAAGAAAGAAATATCTATTAACTCTGTCTTTCCGCCTGTCTGAATGCAAAGAAACACAGTAATTACAAAACATTTAATGGAAAAAGTTAGTACACAGATTTAACATCTAGAATGTAGATCCTTTCAAATTTTGAACTAAATCCATCAAAGAATTAATTGTCTGTCGATCTGTATTTTCGTCTGTATTAAAGACGATCACTTGGCAACACAATGGCCTTGAAATATGGTACATAGTTTTCTCAACTTTCTACTTTTTCTAAATTTCTTTAAAGTATGGAAGCGTATAAATGTTTGAATGAAATCCGTTAAAGATTTGACCGTCCGTAAGTTTGTACTTTTTTTGTCACAATAAAAAAAGGGAGGAGGAGGGAGGGGATGCAGACGATAACACCCTCTATTATACAATATACGAGGAAGCTACAGAAAGACCAATGCCGCAAGTTTTCTATTTAATTCAAAAATGAATTTATCTGAAAAGAACCACAGCGCACTCATCATTCATGGGATTTGAATTATATAATTTTTTATTGTATAAAAGGCAATATGCATAACACTATGCAAATCACAAACATAAGAAATCTCATAAAAATTAATTAAAAATAATAAAGAAAGAAAATCAAAAGTTTTTTTTTTAATTTCTTAGATGGATTTTTGAATTTGTTCCCTTTTGTTGAACCATTTATTGATGCGCTAAATATTTATTTAATTTTATACAAGAAATATAAATATATTTCAAATATGCATGCACTCCAGAGGTTAAAAATATGTGCTACAAAACAAGAATATAGTAAAGAATAGCATGGCAGCTATAACGATCGCATCTCTCAACTACGATAGGAAATATCAGAGTATGTTTTTTCTTTTACTACTTATCTCGGATTTTTAATTATATTTTACAGAAATAAATAAATCGCGGAAACAAGCATTCAAAACGGTTGTCTTATTAAGGAGAACGAAACTAACTGAAAGAATTTTATATTATTTCGTCGTATATTTCCATGCAAATCGAAACATCGCTTTTAAAATGTGTATAAAAGTGGAAAAAAAGGAATTTGAAACAGACAAATAATTGTCTGAATACTTATTCAATAGAACCAGTCATTAAAAAGGATCGAAAGTTATTTCTCCTTGACATTCGCTTACACTTCCGCGTTGATTAAATATGATTGTGGCAGTGCATTTTACAAAAGTAGAAAAAAAGGAATTACCGCCTATAGATTAACCCTATAATAGATGAAAAAAGAAGAAAAAATTTAGAGATTTGGGCTTTTAGCTATTGATATTTTAAATTTGATTTGTAATTATTTTATTTTTAAAATGCATTTATCATTGTTCCAGTAGGATAATAAGCAGATAAAAAATTACATTCAATTATATTTTGCAAGATTAATTCAGTAAATAAGTAAGAAAAACTTTGTAGTATATATTCGAAAGTTTAAAAATTTATTGAAATTAAAGGGAAAAAATTGCACAGAATAAAATTGGTATTATTGACGAATTATTTATTTATTTATTTATTTGGAACTTTCAAGTAGTGTAAATATTATTTTCGAGCTATAACATATTATTTTGATTCATTTTAACTAAAAAGTATAGTTAACATTAAGAAAAACTCATTGTTTCGAGCGCCTTCTGTCCAAGAATATCCACTTTCCAAAGTAAGTATCTCTTAAGTTCAACGGTCTGCCCTGCAGGGAGTTTGAATTTTTACGCTATAAATATCACTATGCTATATTAAAATTAAGAAAGAAATCGTATTTTCAACTCAGATTGAGGTCTACGATGGTTTGGTGGCTCAGCCTTGATTCCGAAGAGTTCTAAAATCTTGATAAGCACAGGACATCTGATGTGTATCCTTTATTAATATGCGCTGAATCCAAATTTGAGGGTCAACCTACACCTACTGATATGGTGCAGAAGCCAGTGGCTGATACATTGGTTCAGGGGGCATCCAATGATCTAGCAAAGGAGAGAAAAAAAGAGACATAAACTTATTAAAGTTTTGTCCACATAATTTCCCCCACCGAATAGTGTTGCGACATTGAAGGGCTGATTCCGAAATATTCATAGTGTTGTTCTTTACGACACATAATTATAGTAAAAAAAAATTGATGTCACTCTCTTTTTCAAGAAATGTAATTATCCATTTACGATTTTTTTGAATTACGAACTATTTTATTTATTTAAAGTTTTCAAAGTGACAATACTTATATAAATGGGAATAAATGAAAAAAATTCTGTAGATTTGAGTAGAAAAATTGGGAATGAATTTTAATGACTTTGTTATTTTTTCGATTAAAAACGATCGTATGAAGGAATTATTTTAAAAGTAAAAGAAAAGTTTATTTTAAAAAGGAAACTCTTATCGTGAATTAGCTTAAATTGTTGGTAGAAGCCACACTTGTCTCCAGAAAATCATTTTAAATGATGACTTGACTGAAAATAAATGTGGAAGAGGAAAGAAAACAATTCTGAATGATGTTTCAAAAAGGAAAATTTTGAAAGAAATAAAGATTGATCCTAAAATGCTGTCAAACTTGTTGAAAGAGACTTCTCAAATCATAGGCAGAAGTGTAAGTGCCGAAACTGTACGAAATGTAATTAGACCTGAATATAAAAGTCGAGTTATTAGAAAGAAATCGTTCATCAGCTTGCAAAATCATAAAAAGCATTCGGAGCTTATAAAAACTCATCAACTGAGGACCAATGAATTTTGGAAGAAAATTGTATTTAGTGATAAAAGTAAATCCAACATTTTTGGTAGTGATTGTCATCACACCGTATGGAGAAAGCCCAATGCCGCTTTGTATCCAAAACTTTTACATCCTATACTTAAACATGATGATAACTCCATCATGGTTCGGGCTTGTATGGCTTCATCCGACGTCAGAAATTTAGTTTTTAAAGATGGCATTATGAACCATATGGTTTACTTGGATAAACTTCACAACAATCTAAAGAAAAAGCCTAAAAATTTGGTTTTAGATGGAAATTTTATTTTTCAGTAGAACAACGATCCCAAACACATGGCACGTAATGTCAAATATGTTTTTCATTGTAAATAGCAATTACATACGGCATCATAGTCCCCCGACATCAATGTTATTGAAACTGTGGGACCCACTTGAAACAGCAGTCCCAAAACACAAAATTATAAATACTACTCATTTAAAACAAATGTTGCAATAAGATTGAAGTAAAATATCTTCAAATGCCATCAAAAAGTAAGTCAAATCGGTACCACTAAGTTAAGAGACCAATATAAAATCCAAAGGACATACAACAAAATATTGACACCTTCTTTGCATGCGAGATATTGCAAAAATTCATTGCCTTATTATCAATTTTTTGAGGCAAAAATCTACATATGTTCATTTAAAATGCTTCTGAAACTTTTCTATTTAGAAGTTTTTAATTGATTGTTCTTTATTTTTACTTTAAATTAAACCATTTTTTATGTGTAAAAAGAAAAATGTGTTATTTATGATGAAATTTGGGTTTATCAAATAAAAGTAAGGTGTACTCCCAATTGTTTGTGCCACTGTATATATTAGGCAATACTGCATAGTATTAAACCGTTTTCGCAATATTGTATGATGTTGCTGAATATTGAATAACATAGTATTAATATTGTTCAATATCTTCAATAGATTGTGCTACCTGATTTCATATGGAGAAACCAACTAGAATACATTTAAACTCAATTATCTCGAAAATTTACTATCATATTTAGAAAACTTTGAAATGTGAATATTGACCAAAACCTCGAGTTTTGACGTTTGTAGCATTTGTTTATATGAATTTCTGATTTTGACCGAAAACTTAGTTGAAGTGAAAGGGACAAGCATCAAAAGAAAAAATAATATTTGCACAAAATATGGTAATGGATTTCAACATGAAGAAAAGTTTAAATTTATTTTATGTGCTAAACGTATAAATGTTTTTAAAAAGAACAACTAGAATATGTAACATTTTATTACTGTTATAAATCTTATTACATATTTAAAACAACTACATAATACATATTATGTAAGAGAATGCTTCAAAGGGTAATTTTCTTTATAATAAAATTGAATTAATCGTTTTCTTTTTTACTATAAAGTAAATAAGGATGAAGAACTGAAAGAAGAAATTAGTTCATTAAAATTTGGACTGTCTCTGCAAATATAAAAGTTTTTGCTTACCTTAGTACAAATATCTAATATCGCTTTTATGTGAAAATAAATTCTATTATTTATGAATTCAAGTTCCTACTATATACATCCCAGACCTTGAAGAAAATCTAATCCCAAATGTTGATAGCGAAATGCAAACTATGAATAAATGATTCAATATGGGAAAATTAATAATTTTAAAACTTGTAACTTCATAAGCCTAATAGCAGACATAAGCAATTTGATGCCTAGGCAGGGCGTATTAAAAGCCATCTTTTAAAAAATTTTGTCAATCTAATTTTGAATTTTGAGACATATTTTTACCTTAATCAGCATGATTTATTTTATATATATTTTGTTTTACTTTGTCAAAATGTATATGTTATTATTTATTATGTCTTCTAATTACATACAGTGGCTCCCAAAAGTGTTCGTATACCAACAAGAATCAATTAAAAACCTCATTATTTACCATTATATATTCTTATTTTTACATGAAAATTTTTTCATAGTATATTTTTACAGTTCTTAATAAAGCAGTGAAGAATAAATTTTAATTACGATGCAAATTATTTTTTAAAAAGGACAATAAATAAAATTGCACAAAAATAGGACACAAAAGGACTCTATGATCCATAATACATTTTAAAAAAATATCACTAAATATGAAATTTTCTAAATTTTTATAAATGTTTAGTATTTAGTAGGATATCCTTTATTCATTATAACAGCTTTTAAACGTTTGGGCATAGATTTAACTAAACGGTCGGTTACTTCTGCACCGATCTTTTTCTATTCTTCAATCATTACTGCTTTCAGTTGAATTTTCGATTTAATGTCGTGATTTCTTATTCGCACCTCTAATTCTTTCCAAATATGTTCTATAGGGTTTAAATCCGGTGATTGAGCTGGTGTTTTAAGGGTTTGAGGGCAATGATAGAGGCAAAAAAGACGAACATTCATGGCTGTGTGCTTAGGATCGTTGTCTTGGTAATACACAAAGTTGTTTAAAATCCAATTTTTGTGCTGACACTTTTAAATTATTATTGAGAATATTTATATAAACTCTATGATCCATTATACCATCAATGAATACTAAATTGCTTACTCCAGCCGCTGACATACACCCCCAAACCATGACACCTCCACCGCCATATTTTACTGTTCCAACTAAATTCTTGGGATTAAGTTCTTCGTTTTTTTTTTCTCCATACAATGATTCTCCCATCCGACCCAAAGATGTTAAACTTACTTTCATCTGAAAATAAGACACGATTCCAATAGCTCTCTGGTTGGTTTATCATAGATTTGGCAAATTTAAGCCTAGCAATTCTGTTCTTCTGACTTACAAAGAATTTTCTTCGTGCAGCGCGGCCATGTATACCAGCATTCCGAAGAATTCTATGAATAGTTTCACAGGAAATAGAAGTTCCATTTGATTCATTACATTGTGAAGTAAACTTTATTGCACTCGAACGTGGATTTTTTAGAAATTTACTCACAATATTTCTTTGACTTCTAGCTGACAGAATTTGAGGGCGACCATTACGAGGCTTGTTTGCAATCCTTTTTCTATCTCTGTAACATTTTATTATGCTTTGCACCGTTGAATGAGGTAGATTAGTTATAGTTGCAATGCCTCTAATTGATTTTCCAGCTTTAAAATGAAATATAATTAATTTTCGTACGTCTAAGCACGTTTCTTTACAAATGCGCGTTATATCTAAGAATAAAGTAAATAGAATAAATAATTGTGATATTAAATACTGAAATCAAACGATTTTAGTGTATTTTTCAATTAGAAGAAAAATAAGCCGCAAAAGATATTTTTATGATGAATTTAAATAAATAATGTTTGGATGTACGAAGACTTTTGTGTTCTAATTTTGTGACATTTTTTATTTATTTATTTATTAGAACAATACTACTTGATTTTTTATAAAAATATTTGTTCAGTTTTATTAAGAACAATTTAAAGATGCTAATTAAAAGAAACCAACTAATAAAATGCTTTATTAATAAGTATAGAATACAATTTCTGCAAATTTCTTTAGTGTAAAAACACTTTTGGGAGCCACTGTATCTACGTTTGTACACATTAAATTAATGTGTAAATCTATTACTGTATACAATCAAATTTTTTGGGTCTGTAATAACAAACTGAACGTATTAAGACAAGCAAAAGCCTAACCTATTATGTATGACAAAGTTAACATGATATCCTAATATTTCATTATACGTAAAATTTATATTTCTCATAAATTTATTTATTTGAAAACAAACTTCTAACATTCTTTTAATTGATCTGCTTATACCCTCTTTCTCCTAGCTCATATCTAATTACTTATTCGAAAATCTGCAACTTTACAAACCAAAATATATTTATTGTTTCCCAGCCGGCTTTGATTTATAAATGCTGCAAGTAATATCAAACTATTTTTGTTTCTTAATAATAATATATGAATAATACCCGGATTATGCAATAAAATAGAAGATATCAATTTATTGATTAAAAATTATTGCATCTCCTCCTTCAATGTAATCGCATCACACTGTTATTCACTTTTGCCAACATTTTTTTCCGATTATCAAGACAATACTTATTATCATTATTTTTTTGTGCGTGTGTGTAAACATTTCACAATTCATAGTAAATTTTTTATCGAAGTAATAGGCTAAAAAATGATCATCATGAATAAGGAATTTCCAGAATGGAACTAAGAAAAAGTCACACAATGTTCTATGGAAAGAACACTTTTGGAGCCAGTTTTGTTGAATTTTGAGAATAAAGGAGTATGAAAAAAACAAAACGCTTTGCTAATATTATGAGTTATTCTTCCACTGTTTTTATTATTTTCGAAATTTTCCATGTAAAAACATGCCCGATAATTATTCTATAAACGATCACTAAATGACAATTCTCTGATCTAAACCGACATATTGGTAATTAGAGGAAGAGATTAAGAAAATGATCTTCCGAAGCGTGATACATCTATGATGAATTTTTAATCTTCTTTAAACATTTTATTCTATTCAAATGCTCTTGTTTTTTATAAACAATTGTCTTGAAAGGATTTTCGCAACGTTTCAGATATTTTTTTCATAAGAATTAATTTGAACAAATAAATTTTAATTCAAATTCTTCACCCATTCTATTTGTTATTTTGGAAAATCTAAAAAGTTAAAATTCATATCTCATTAAAAAAATACATTTATTTTCAGACGATAAAATTAATGAAATTCCTGACTATTGACAGATGTTTATAGATAACGTAAAAATATTTGCTGGAATTTGCAGACTATGTTTCCGGCGGATATTTTTTTAAATGAAGCATTTTGGATAATTTTTGATCATAGTATTACGATTGACGAAAGAGCAGACATTATTTTCTTTCACCGTATAATAAATGACCATATTCTATGTGCAGTATCAAATGAAATGAAGTCTTCGCTTTTAGTTTAACTTGATATATTTTTTTTTATTTTTTTAATGAATAAATTATTTATAAGTGAATTATAGAACATTTGATTAAAACTGAGACAAATAAAGGACATGTCTTCAATTCATTTTAGGTATACAGAATGACTACCTCGAATAATTTTAGACTTCTGTTCAACTTATGCACACGGTAGCATTCTATTTATCCGAAATTTTATTTTTCGGACCGCTTAGAGAAAAAGAAAATCCACAAACAAATTTTAATACAGTAAATATGAAGAAATGCAAATAATATTTTCCGGTAATCATTAAATTAATGCATTATAGGTAAATTTCGTATTTTCTGTAAGATTCAATTTTATTTTCGTCAGTTATCTAATTAAAAGGATACCCAATATTCCGAATCAGAACTGATTTCAATTAATTCAAAAAACTAAGTTCTTCAATATTTCGAATATATCAGATTCAAAGAAAATGGGGTCAAAAATGCCTCGGCAGTTTTCTGGAAAAACAGTCCGTTAGATGTTAAAATTAAATTTAAAGAGATAAAAAAATATTGAGAAGAGTATCAGAATTCAGACGTAGAATATGAAACTATTAGTTATAAAAAATACATGGGAATGCTAGGTAATAAAATAACTGAGAACATATAAAGGTGAGATAATTTTTTAATTCGGAATGAGAATACATTACTTCTAAATAAAATTTAATATAATTGAGCAAAATTTCAAATGCAAATTTAAAGCACATTCTGATACTCAATAAAATTATATGCACTTGTTTGAATACGAAAACTATTTATTGAAAAATTGAAATTAAAAACTTATGTTTTGTTTTACAAAACTAATCAATCAGTTTCCAATCATTTAGTATTGCTTTTTTACACTAAGCAAATAAATTAATTTTTAGACGATTTAAATTAAATCCATTAATTTAATTTTAACAATTGATAGCAGTACCACTTTGAAATTGTGCATTACTATCTCGAATAGTAGAAGAAGGCATTATTCATAGTGATCATCAAACAAAATTTCTCTACGAGTTTCATTTACAGAAACACTTGTTTATACAATGCTGGCGATTGCGGGAAATTCTCTAAATCATTTGAAGCATTTTAATCTCGGACTCACCGTATATTACTTTTATATATCCTTGCAAAAATGCGGGATTGAGTAATCGTTATCATATTATTTATAAATATTCAGAGGAATGATCGCCACTAAAAGAGCTTGTGCAAAATATGCCTCTTCTGAACAAAGAACTATGTACAGAGCAAAATTTCTCAACTAAAGCATCACAAGTGGTTGTTTACCTTACTTTAATGATCCAAATATTATGCTAAGAATTTAAAGAATCGAAATGCCTCTCCCTTAACATTTTGTTTTAATATTTATTGTTTAAGATAGATGTATATTCATTTTTCCTGCCTGACCTCTTGGGAAAATTGCCTCCTGTAATGGCTGTCACACTGGCCTCCTGTAATGGCTGTCACATGTGCCAAATAACGCTTAGTTTGATACAATTTTATATACTCCATTTGACAAGCATCTCATGAATGAATTTAAAAAAAGATAACTCATGCAGTTCTTTAGTGCTTTTCTACACATCATATCTTTGCAATCATATCTTTGCACATCATATATTGTGTTTTCCTACATGACATTAATTAAAAAAATATAAGACTTCGTTGTAACTTGAGCATGAATTGAAATGGATGAATCTTAATCTCGAAATATCGAAACTAGTTAGAATTAAGTTGGCTTATTTATCTCAATCTTCAGCAATAAAATATTTTAATATTTGCTATTATGTATTGTTATCCACAATTTAAAATAATATATAAGGCATTTAAAATTAATTATTATGTAATTCTTGCAGATATTTCTTTATTGAAACAACCAATCAGAGAATCACCTCAAATATGGGGTTGAGAAGTTGCTGTATAAGTAAGCAGGTTCTCTCTTACCTGATGGATATAATACTTGTGAGGTGCTGAAATGCCTCACTGCTGATGCCAGATCGTACTTTTTCGTGATGATAGACATATGTGCTGCATTTTAATGGAAACCACTTTTAATTTGCGCTCACAATTATTTGTTGCAGAAAGATGCACTCCCATTTTTAAGTCGTATCAAATAAACTGAAATTTTAAAAATGCGTTCAATATTAATCGTTTAATAACTTTAAAGGTCGACAATCTTGACGAGCAAACTCGTCAAAAACATCGGCTAGTATAATTGAACATTTGTTTGATTGTTTGAGTCTTACATAATTCCACATCCCACGACGGAATCGACAGAAGTCTGGTATATATGCTCCTTGGCATATAAAAAGATTATCTGTTATATAAAAATGTTTCAACACTCTATAAAGGATCTCAAATGGAGAGTGAATATTTTTGTGTTTCCAGTCAAAAATTTTGAAGAAAACCATACATAAAAATATTTTTACGCAATCTAACGTTATAATGACATCAATTTCATTGCAATGCTATATTTATTCAATTTCCATTCAATACTTTTCAAAATTAATTATAAATTTTATTAATTCTATTTTTGTCGAAATAGTAAGTATATTTCGCTGTTAAATACATATATCATTCGCGTGCTTCTACTTGTTACTGATAGTTTTACTTTTAATATGTAGAATAAAAGTAAAAATTACACACACACACACACACACACACACACACACACACACACACACACATATATATATATATATATAACCTTTTAATGTAACCTAATGTCTAAATATCAGTTTTTTTTTCCCATTATTAACCATAATTGTCATATCTATGTTTTGAATGTTTGAATACACATTATTAATAAGTCGAATAACGAGCTTCCTAAAAGTGAATGGATATGAAAGTAGATCATAAAACAGGCACTAAATAAAAAAAATTTCCTCAGAAACAAAATAAAAATAATCAAAAATATTTTTATTTTAATACGTGTTGACATTCCTCATGTTGAAGAATGCTAATCTAAGTTCTAATTTTTTCTCTGTAAAAATTATTTATATACACGTTATTTAAATTTTAAATTTCTGGAATTTTCTTTTCAATAGCAGTTTATTTAAGACTCCTACATGTGTGATTGATTACATCAAGTATAAAAGTTAATTTCTTGAAAAATTTTGTATAAATTTAATAACTCAATATTTCTTCAGTGGTCAATTATTAGAACTAAGGAATCTTTACATATGTAGAAGCCAAATTTGAAATTAAAAATGTTTTTTATTGGAAATTTTTAGATCAATAATTAACCACAAATATCTTAGCACTCTTAAAGAGTTTTACATAAAAGTTGCATGCTTTAAAAATATTTTTATTTATCGTATTTTACTCACATTTAGAACAAAAAAATGGAGGCGAAGATGCGGATATACCAATGGCATTATACATTTCAGTACTATATGAGCATTATACAAGAGACCTTGTCAAAAGCATCAATATTTTTTTTCTTATAATGGGACCCACAGCCATGAGACAGCGGAAATAAGCTTTCAATAGCATTCATTTTAAAAAAGTAATCTATTATGGTCCTTGATCTCTGTCAATTTCAAAGGATCCGTGAGAAGAGAAATGAAAAAGGTCAAACGCTAATCAATCATTTTCTATCGAATGTCGCAATTGGGAAAAAAAAATATATCTTGTGCTTTACAAATATAATAGCGTTCCAAATTACCTTCTCTGAGGGTCATGCATGATATTAATAGAGTAATTGCATATGCATTAGGAATACTTGGAATTTATTATAAGTGACGTTAATTATATGTTTATATGTCTCAAATATATAAAGACTTCTAAATTTCGAAAGATGAATACTTTTCTGTCCTTAATAATTAGTATCCTTATATGGAAGTTTACTAGAGTGTTGATAATCTTATTATTGCGTACTATTATTAGCCTCGCGTATTATTAGCATCCTTATTAATAATCTTATGGAAAAAAAGCTAAAAATAACATTCCTCTGAGGCATATTTTACTTTCTTCTTTATTACTAAGACATCCCCCACTGGCTGGTTCTTCAAAATATTTAATGCTTAAGAAAAGTCTTCAATCAACATAATGCTATTTTTGGGATGAAGCTGTCGTTGTTTTAATCTATTGTTTATTCGGTTATTGTTATATTAATTGTGCCTCATCAAAGGCAAATAATCATAGAAACATAAATTGAACAATTTATGAATACAATATAAGCTCGACTGCCGCAAAAACTGCTTATTCCACATTTTGTAAAAGGTAATAAAATTAATATTTTAATACATTGAATGAAATGAGGAATTTAAATATAAATAAAATTTTGTATCCATTGATTGTTGCATTTTGTTTTATCATTTATACAGTCTCTACTAATAATAAAGGGGAATGTTGTATGTTGGTGCTCTTTATAGCAGAATATTCGACTTAGACCGACAAAATCTTACTCATGTACACCTTAAAGGATAGAAATGTGCATCTTCGGGCGACATTTTAGAAATTTTAGTTAGAATTTTTAAAATTAATTAAATGTTGAGGAAGATTTCCCCAAATATGTTTATATGAAATTGATCTTTACGCCATTTAAATTTTTTAAATTGTCTTTTTACATTAATTACCTAACCAATTTTAATACCAACTTATTGTCTTACAGATGTTTCCACAACTGTAGCCATCACTAAAAATTTTTTGAATAATTTTTAATAATAGATTGAAATGTTGTCCTAAATTTAAAATTGTTTTCAATATTTCAACCAACATTTAGTCGTGCGAATTTCTTCAATTATTGAAAACCAAAGAAAAATAATTCTGTTCAATATTTGTATTGTTTCCATTGAATTGAAAAATTGAAGTTACAATACCATTAAGATAAGAAGAATGATCAATCGGACAATTATATTTTTAATGGCGCTATAATATCATGAGGTTGATTTCCATTAGATAGATTCATATATACATGAAGTAGCATTTATAAGACAATTAAAATAATAGGCTGTGATGTTTGTCATGATATGATGCCTAAAACTATTTGTTTTGGAGAATATTGAATGGCATAATAAAGTTAAACATAACGTTAAGTTAATAAATAAGTTAATAATAAAGTTAAACATAAAGTTAAAATAACATAATAAAGTTAAACATAAAATATTTAATTTAGAATAATAAATAATATTTTCGGCAAATCAATTGATTGCTAAAGGTAGCTAATGAATCACAAAAATCAAGAGTCATTAGCCTACATAATTACACAAGTCATAAAACTATTTTATTAAAAATAATTTTCATAACTGACTTTTTATGCAATTTTTAATGTTGACTCCAAAACAGGAATTTTTTTCTTTCGCCGCAATTATTCATTCATTAACTTATTTATTTATTTTGGAGCATACATTTTTATTTCGGAGGATACAATTCAAATCAAAATATAGGGCTAAGCATTTTATTTCATCATCTCTTAAACAGTTTGTTTGCATTTATAGCTTTCAATGTTATGATTTAAATGTTGAATGAGTTTGAATAAAAAATTGCAATCCTTTATAGTAATGTTTTCTATTTCTTTTTTTCAAAATTACTTTTCCACTTTCCTCCTGGTGAACTTGGCCGCTTATCATGATTTTAGTATTCTTTATAGGATAAAATTATGTTGATAATCCATTTTTTTAATCTATTACTGTTTTATTGGTTAATTTTTTCAGTAATTAGTATCCAAAAAACTATTAAAGTATGCTAATTATTTAATTTGCTTTTATTAAGTATCTGTGTAATTGATATTTAATTATGCCACATTACATAATTTTAGGGAGCTTTCCTTTAATAAATGGGTATCTTTCTGTAAAATAAATATATATGCATAAAGTTTGTTAATAAATTTTCTACTCTTTTTAATTTTATATATAAATACATGGGTAATCAATTTTGATATTTGATTTTAACTTATTCTGATAAATATTTTTTCCCGGATTTTTGAAAGTGAAATTTCCATCATTACCTCGAATATAAGACACTTTATGCCATTATAAAGAAAATATAATAGAATGAAGATTTTGCAGATCATTAAAATTTTTCAAAATTAGATTATGTTCTTGAAATTTCATCTGATTCCAAGTTACATATATCATGCAGTATCTTATTATATCTTAAATAAGATGGTATGAATAATGAAGAGAAATAAAAAATTAAACGAGGAAAAAAACAAAAGTTTTAAACAGAATTATGCAGACGCCAAACAATATATTACATTGTATAATATCGTTTTTTTTTTTGTGATATGAGGAACTGCTGCTTTATCTAACAAAGGTTTATCTCCATCAAAATCTTCTACGTCATCAACAAAGTTAACTAGGTGTTTGCAGCTCGAGTTGAGTATAAATAGCAGAAGAAACAAACTAATTTTTCAAATGTGTGCTTAATTAATTTTTTAATTAAATGGCAAAAAATTAAAGTAAATTACCTTGAATAAATTGGTACTTAACGAAAATGTTGACAGTTAATTTGATAGAAGTTCTTCAACAAAGACATTATTCAGAGATTGTTTGTGTCTTGTTGCTGCTGAACTCAATGGATTTCCAAGATAATGAAGTTGTTATTCACAAGAAGTTTCGACTGGAAGATAATGGCAATAGTAAATCTGTCTTTTCCGCAAACGGATTTGCCAGAAAACATCGGCATCTTTTGAGTCTCAGAGAGAATAATTCTTACTATTCTCACTTCAAGGAAAACTATTTTTAACCACAGCAGTTCATCTTAAAAGCAGGTAAATTTAAATGCAAAGCAAAAAGCGCTGTGAGTTACTTTTCTAAAAAAGAAAACTGATTAATTTCTTTTGGTTCTTAAGTGAAAAAGAAAATAAATTTCTTTTCATATAGATACTTAGATGATTATATTTGATACTAAAAAAAAATAAAATAAACACAAAACATTATAAAATAACAAAATTATATTGTATAAAGTTATCCTGGAGATTAAAATCAATGTACCTTTTCAATACATGTCATAGAAAGGAAAATAAGAATAATAAGAATTGTAAAATAAGAATATATGAAAATTTCATTTATTTTTCATCTTCTTTGTTTCAGAAACTTGGCATAAATCTTACTTATTTTTAAATTCTACAGCTGATTTAAGGTTTCAGTTGAAGAATAAAGAAAATCTATATTGTTTTGTTTCTTTCTCAAAAATTGTCGCTTTGGTTTCAAGAAAGTTTTGAATGCAATGATTAAATAAAAACTCATAATGAAGTACAGTATTCAAATGGATGAAAAAACATTAAAACTGAACTACAATTAATTTTATGTATTTATTAATAAACTAATTAAAGATTTAAAGAATCAAGCCATACAACAAAATCTGCTTTCCTTTCATAATTGAGTCGGTAAATCATAAATTTCTCTTCAAATTTTGAGAAACAAAATTCTTAAAAACAATATAGATAATAAAAACAACAAGCAATAAAATTAGATAGAAGTTTCTTCTGTATTCGAAATTCTAGGTAAGAAAAATATTTATTTTAAAACAGTCACCTACACAACAACTTATAAGTGACATATTATTTATTTATATAATTTTTTTCAAGAAAATTGTTTCCGTTTCCTTTTTTTAACTATTAATCATTTTGTCTTTAAAAATATATACTTTATTTTTTACTTCATTTCTGTTTCTACTTGACATATTCAATAATAAAATAAAATTATTAGTTATTGTTACTTATGGCACTTTGCAAGCCCGCTGACAGTTATCTGTCAGCAATTTAAGCCGAGTGGGCATCTCTTGTTTTTTCAATAGCGCCAACTAGGGCCAAGAGTATGACTTAACTACTTCATGCGTCACATTTGCTTACACAACCCCTTTTTACAGGGAGGCGCATTCACACACCTCACAGATAGAACACAGAAGAAGAACAACATTGCCCGAACCGGGATTCGAACTCGGCACGCCCAGATCACGGGAAAGACGCACTACCCGTCTATGCCAGGGCGCCGGAAAAGATGATTTAATCAAAAAAAATCTGTAAGGCACATCTGAATTTTGAAATTCAATATTCTGTCGGTTCATTTTTTACCTAAACCATATCAAAGTTGTTTTTCGAAAGATATACATGATTTAATTCTCAATTATACTGGCAAAATAATAAAGTGATCTAAATTTCTGATGACATTTTTTTTTTACTAATAAGGATATCCCCATCGGGGGCATCTCAATTACGTGGATGAGAAGATTCTGGTGTGGGTATTAGGTTTTGCTTCCTTGGTGGGTAAAGTAAAATGTAGGATAGAATCACCTCCACTGAGATGATAGGACTTGCTTCTACGAATGGGATCGGTGATGGCCATTAGGACTCAAGGATAGTGCCCAAATTGTTCTATCAATTACCTGTATATTAAGAAAGAGTGAATGTGACTGGCATTTGAGGTTATTAACAAGAGAATATGCCGATTATTAAAATAATCGAACTCACTTATTCCTTTTAGATTTCGGAACATCAATGAAATAAGTGTTCAAACCTAATATACAGAAAAAAAAATTTGCTAATGCTTTTTTACAGATTATTTCTGTCACATATATATAGTTATTCAAAAGGGGGCAAATTTAAAATATTTATTTATACTGAATAACACTGAATAGAAATAAATACGATATACATCATATTCTATAGAGGAAAGTTCATTCGGAGCATTCGATATGCCACTAATGTGGTAGCTAGTTCTTAGTTACTGAAATCACTGCTATAATAATTTGATTTTGCAGATCTTGAAGAACAGCAGGCATAAGTTTTTAAGTACATCACACTGTTGCTTGCGAAATTCCAAGCTTTCTTCATCTTCTGTTTGGGGATTTCCTTTGGCTACTTTCGAAAGTAGTTAAATACGCTGAGTATCTGATCTATTAGGATAATCAGTGCTTTTCCTTTTGTAAATGCACCCATATTCTACAAATTTCTTTTTAAATCTGTAAACCTGCTGGCGACGAGTTGGCTGTTTGTTAAACCTGCAGTGAAACATACGCTGCGCTGAAGAAATGGATTCAATCTTTGCGTACTAAAACACACCCACACAACGCATTTACCTGGGGATCATTAATTTTACTTTCAGGTAGGCGAAGTATAGAGAAAGTATTCTGATCAACAAAAAATTATTTTAACTCGATATCTTGACGAAATTTCAGACCTCTTTGTGTCCGGAAAAACATATTTTGGTCATTATGTCCGTCTGTGAACAGAATAATTCAAAAAGGCTTTGAATAGACGGCTCAAATTTGGTATATGAAATTACGACCAGATTTTCAGATTTTTTTTTCAAATTTTGAGCATCGCAGGAAGTCTGCCTGTCTGGCTGTTTGATTACAATTCTGTAACTATAAAATTGAACTATTAACTGAAACTGCGAACTGAATTCGGATAAATACACAACGCGAAATGGCAGATATATATTTTTGATGCACAGCTTTGGCATTAAAAATGTAGATATTTATCAAATTAATTATGCAATCCGCAAAACTGACCATCTGTCTGTACTTTTGCATGGGAGTAAACACAATGACTTAGGCATGCTGTATTGTGACTACATTTGTAATTTTCAAAAGAGGTTTCCAACACTTGTATTCTCAAGATTGATTAAGTAAAACTTGTGAATACACCTGTAGTTTTGTGTTAAATTTTGATGTCATTTAGCTGGCAAATAAAAGCGTCCAAATCACATATTTTCAAGATAGATTAAGTGAAAGTGTTAGATTCATGTCATAGATCTGTATTTAATAACTATCGTTCACAAATGCCATGCAAGACGTCTGTAGCATTGATGAACGATAGTCAAGGCTCTCAATTTAATGTGGAAGAATTTAGATAAGACCTTTATTGGAGAGTAAGTGAGAAAATTTCGAGGAGACTTCTTCCTCCAGTTTCGTAAGCAAACAACAACGACACATTTACATGAATTGTTTAAATGCAAAAAAAAAAAAAAAAAAAAAAAAAAAAAAACTTTTCTCTTTCGTATTATCTTTTGGATGTGTCTCAAACTCTTGTCGTTCATTAGAGAAAACGTTTTTTAATCAGTTCCTCCTTGTTGAATAACCCTGTAATTATAGAACTGCGCTATTTAAAATGCGTGTGCATGTTACATAGACATCTTATATAAATGAAAGTATGCACCTTCCCCTTTTCTTCTGGGAAATGACAGGAATATCAGAAAGTGGAAAACTGCAAGCGGCAGGAGGGGTTATGCAAGTGATAAGCGGATTTGTTGAATCAGCTTTATGACCTTGTGACTTTTATGACTGCATTGTGCTTTTCATATACAGTCATAGATAACTTTGAAATTTATATTTCAATGAAAATAAGTTCATTTGATTCCGGGGCTTTTGATCAGATAATAAATTCAGACTTTTTTTTTCATTATGTTTTTGTTGCGAATATTTTTCCTAGTTGGTAATTATTTTAGCCTTAAAACAACGTGGGAAAGAAGTTAAGAAAAGTACATATTTGCATGAACTTCTCGTTTAAATAAACCCTGTGTGAGAAAAACATTTAAGAAATTTCGCCTGTCTGTCTGTCATGATGTTATCATGAAAACTCGAAATCGCCAAAAGGTAAGGCCGTCAAATCTGTTATGTAGTCATTGTACTCATATTGCTGGTTACTGTTTGTAGCTGGGTGGGTGTTTTTATTCCAAGGAAAGATGCCTTCTTGTCTTTTTCTTATTTATTTTCGCACACACAAACATATAACAACACACATGTACAATGATCACACATATATAAGGAAACACATAATATATACATTTAAAAGTAGAAATTGCCACTAACAAAGAGCGAACGAATAATTTTTTTGTCACTAACAAAAGAGCGAGCGGTGCCTGCTTGCACCAGTTTCACACCAACTCTCAGGTTGAAGTGTTTACAATAAAAAGCTCTAGTACGTTTCCCTCACATTCCATATATACAAATGGTCCAGAGCCTGTTGCACCATATATGTTAAGTATTAATTTTCACTTTATGAATAAGTATACAAAGAATAAAAAATACAAATAAAATAATTAAATGAAAAACAAAAATTACAAATAATGTAATCACATAAACGCTGTTAAATTTGGAATGAAATATGTTTGACCATGTTCTTGTGAAGAGAATAAAACAAAAATTTATTGATTTAGACAAATAAAATTTGACGTGTTGCTTTCTGATAAAAATTGTAGAACTACATTAAATTTGGTAGAATTAAAGACATTAAAATTGGATTTCTTTACCTCAATTTTAAGCACAAACGCCCTATATTGTGTTAGTTTGCAAACCGGCAGGGAGGCGGGATATCGAAACATTTCAGATATAGGCTCTAATAAGGATATTAGCCTCTCCCCTCCTGCCCCAAAAAAGAAATACGGACCTTGGCTTGCATTGCAATGGAGATAAATAATTAGAAAAGCATTGGCGTATCTAGAGCACTGTCTTTGGCTTCCGTTTTTCGCTGGCAATACATAAAAAAATATCAATACATAAAAAATTAAATACATATACAATACACTACATAACAAATGAGGTAAATACATAAATATCAGGTAATCAAATTTGTATTTCAGGCTCATTTCTTTTGAACTGATTAAAGCCAAAACTATAGAACTTCACCCCAAAACTTTACCTACAACTATAATTATTGTCAGTCACACTATCATGTACCAAATTTTATTTATTTAAGTAATTACATTTAATTCTTACAAGACTACTGACCAATAGATGGTCAACACTTTATCGGATTTGGTATACAAATGTTGATATATCTTAGATGCTATACAAATTTTGAGGCTATTTGGATGTTGAACTTCTGTGCCAAATTTTGTCGATTGAACTTTATATGTTTTGTAGTTATTGTGTTCATTTTTAATTTAGCAACTGGAAAAGCAGATTTTCTCTTTTTGGATTTGCTCAGAATTTGGCAGAAATATAGCAATTTAGTATAAAGACCATATAGGAAATCTCATTGGTTTGTCCAAAACGTTTTGGAATTATCTAGTTCATAAAATGACCGACATATAGTTCTGAAAAGGTGCTTCTCGGACTCTGAGAAGTTTGAGATGAAAAGATTCGTCAATATATATCACTGTCGAATTTGTTTGACGTTTATAATTAGTTTCTCTTTGTATACTTTGTAAATGCGAAAGAAAAATGGAAAGGAGAAAACTTTGCTTCTAGTTTATTATTATATTTTTTTTTAAACTTTTATACCATTTTTAACCGAGAATTTAAACGATTTTTTTCGATTTACTTTTTTTATATCATTTTTAATTATTCATTTCAAGAATTCGAGAAATGTTACAATTGAACAAAATTACTTTACATATGTTTGATATGCAGCGAATAAGATGATGTTTCTTGTTAGGTTTTGATTATTGTCCCATTAAATGCATTTATTTAAGTTCTAAATTTCCATTTGTCATTTCGAATCGTTTGTCATTTCAATTCGAAATTTATGTATTTTTTGTTCATATGATTAGTTGCTACGTCATCTAATTCTGATTATAATTAGGATTTATTATATTGCTACATAAAAATATTTCCTTCTCGGCTTTTTAACTTACTTTTATGGCGAAATCAACGCATTCTGGTACAAAATCGCAAATGGTTTTCATTTGTGAGAATAAAATTAATGTGCTATATCAAACCCTTGGCTAAGTAAACGTATTTCTCAGATATTTAAAATAAAAGAGTCTGATATGTTGCATTGATATCCGATATATATTTTTGAACCTAAAAGATAATATTTGATATACAATATAACTATTTTATTGAATTGTATTCATTCAAAATCAAATTTTAATAATGGATTCAATCAAATGTTTGCTAAACAATGTTGATAGAAAACAATCAATAATGGTTTAATCGAAAAGTGTGCATAGAGATTGTATATTAAGTTTACAATACAATATACTGGCGTTTCGAATGATTTAATTGATAACGTTAGCAAATAACAAAAAATGTATCCTTCAGTCTAATTATGCAGGGTTTGTAATTTTAAAGTTATTTTTTTCTTCAAAATATGTCAAGTGTTATTTGAAAAAAAAAAAATATGACTATCGGATAATATAAAAAGTAAATTTTAATTTAATGAAATGATTCATCTTATCAATTGATGATAAACTTTCTAAAATGTTAAAGGAAATGCGATGGTCAGTATTATATACCAATAAGGATCAATGCTTTTCATCTGTGATTATAAACCTTAAAATTTCAAAAGTTCGAAAAAATACTAACGATTCTTTTTATGATAACAATCTTGAGTTTTTGTACTTTTTTAAAAAATAAGGGAAAATTTAGCTTCCGACTCTTATTAGACAATCATGGTAATTATCTTACCCATACTTTTTTTGTATTTTTAATGAACTCAAGATATATCATTCAACAAACTGCATTGACATTTATAATATTGTTAATCTTACTTCATAATTTGTATCATGTGAGAACATGATGTTGTTTTGGTTAGGGGGTTTTGAAGCTCGAAATCGCATAGGTAATGAATAAAGCATACATGGCAATTTTCATCATCATCTTTTAATCGATATATTTTTTTACCAGCTTTTACCAGTATTGCATTATTATTATGTATGCTTCTTTGAAAACAGATGCGTTTTTAAAAGGTTGACCTGCTTTTGCCAGTATTGCTTTATTATTACGTATACTTCCTTGACAGAAGATGCGTTTTTAAAAGGTTGACGTAGAACTATGACATCATAGCTGTTATTTTATCTCAAAATCAATCGAGCTCCAAAATTTTGTTTGCCAGCTAGAAAAATTGAAAATGAAAAGTCTCGTGATTGTTTTAAACCGGTTTAAACTGGTAAATGACTTAAATTAATTAAGATAAATAATGACTTAAAAATAATAATGTTCTTACATGATAACTTGAAATTTGTGATCGTAGATTTCATTTTATTTTTTTCATTTAATATGCAATTTTCCTATATTTTACTGAAATGTTCTACACACACTGTCCTTGAACGATATTTAAGAGTTATTTTTCACTATTTTTAGACATAACTTTTATTGCGATGTTTTTTTGGATTTTCCATCGAGTTAAAATTAAATTATACAAAAAGTTACATGGCTGTTTGCATGCGAAGGGGATATCATTAACAGTAATTTATACAAAATTTTGAACATAAACTCTTCTCCCAATGACCTATAATCTAAATATTTTTTTTATTTAAGTATTTTTAAGGATATTTATATCAAAGTCCATTATAACCAATATTCCCTGGTTATTCACTTCCCAACTTTAGCAACAACTATTTGGCTATCAGAAATAATGCATAAATAAAATTTACAACTTATCACAAAAATTATTTTTAAAGTTAATCAAAATGACATCTTTAATTTTTTATCTTTCTATTATTAAATTTCTACATCGAAACCTAACTCCAAGATTGTGACAGATTTGTTCTAGAAAATCCATTTTCTCTCAAAGTACAACATTGATTTGGGATCAATTTAGTCCCTTCATTTCTATCTCTCCCTTTGTCGTAATTGTTAAATTAGACATCTAAAATGCCTCTATAAAAATTGTAGAAGACATCTAACCTATGAAAGTCCATTTCTTTTGCTTTTATTGGCAATAATAGATTTCTATTTGAAATATTCTTGCGATACTTTTTTATTGTAAAGAATTAAAAAAAGTATCACAAGTAGCTGCAGTAAAAGTCGAAACATAAATTAAATGATCACAGTGCTAAATGTGAATATATTTTCACGTGTTTAACTCAAATTTTATTTTTGTAAACTATGATTTCCTGACACAGCTGTATTCAAGATAGAATGTTGGTTGAAAAAAAAATCAGAATTTCAATAACAAATACAAAACCTTTGATTTTTTTTTTTTTTTTTTTTTTTTTTTTTAGCTTTTTACAGCACGTGGTCTATTTTCAATGAGAAGTAACTCATTTCAACATTTCAAGTCAGAAAAGGTAATGAAAAATTTCATAAGATGGTAAAATACTAAATTATAATAATATAATATAATTATAATAAATTATAATAAAATGCTACATTATAATAATTTGACTAAAATAATTATTTAATCTAATTTAAAGACGTATTTTGTCATTTGACCTTTTCTTTCAAATAAAGAACTCCTAATGTTGATTCTGCTATGATTTCACAAACTGAATATCGATCTAACATTTCGTAAGCCTTTTCGTAAAGTGAGGTCAAATATATTATTAATTTATAGAATTTGTAATACATTGCCTTTCTCTAGTTTATAAACTTTTATCAGATTTTAAACGGTGGTATTAAGCATATTAAGCATATAAACAGCATATTAAGGGATCTATTTTTTTTCTAAATTTATTTCAGTATAAAGTTTTTTTTTTTTTTTTGCTTTATTAATCTTTTACGAGATGTATGATTGATTATTCATAAATATGATGAAAAAATTAAAACTTAAAATTATTATTTAGCCGAATTTAAAGAAACGTTTTGATTCGAGAAATTTTTTGAGGCAAATATTAACCTGTTAACTGTGTAATTAACTTATATTCCGCTCGTTTTAAATTGAAATATTTCATCATATATATATATATGTATAAACTTTTTTTAAGAAGTTGGGAAGTATGTGCTTCCTATCATCATCACCATTCCTAGGTTCATCAATTTTTGAAATATTTGAAATATTAAACAAATTAATTAATAAATTAAATTAAATTCATATAGTAAGTTAAATGATTTTTTTTTTCTTAAGCCAATTTCAATTCTAAAATTATTTCGATATACCATGACCAGAAAAAAATGACCTTTTAAAAGGTTAAAAGGATCTATTTTTATTGCTTTGACTCCGATAATTAATTCTTCGTACATCACCTTCATTCATATTTTTTACACATTTTTTCTTCTGCGGAGGCGGTTCCTGCAATTTGAAAATCACTGTAATCTGGAACTGGCTACCAAGGTTCAAGTAACTCAGGTCACGGGTTAAATTGGAGCCAAGGGCTGTTAAGGGTCTGTTGTAAGTCAATACCTCAAGGGGACGTTTTGAAGTCTTTTTCGCTTATATAACAAACCAGATGATTCTGCGTTGTGGTTTCTCGGTGCTGCTGCTTTGTAGGTATAGAAAAAGAAAGAGGGTAATTTCCCAGAGGAAGGGGAGGTTCAGGCTTGCATAATGAGAGGGACTTTTTTCCTCTGTCGTCTGACTGACTGCCAGCGAACAAACGTGAGTTTGAAATATCCAAAAGGCGCCGCTGGGGAACACGTGTACGTGTTAGATCGGGGTCTTACATAACGTTCCGAGCAGGGAAGATGCGTGCGACCGGCCAATAAACAGCATCATATCTTATATAACAAAACAGACATTACCAATCATTCTAATAGGAATGCAAATGTAAATTCTTCCATAAAACTGGCTTTTTAAATTTAGCACAAAGTTGTGCCATACTTGTGAAGCAGTATTTTGAAGGAGACATTCAAGGACATTTTAATAACAAACTAGTTTTAGAGATTGGTTAGCATCAAATATTGCTTCACATATTGTTTCATGGTTATTTTTGTATATTTCGAAATAATTCGAAACACCACACTGAAATAAGTAATAATAAACTTTATCTTACAATTTAATTTCAAAAATTAAACTGAAAATAGTTATGCAATATCTGCTCAAATTTGGTCAATTAATATAATGTTATTAAATTAATTATAAATGATACTAGTGCAACCTAATAGAGAGTTTAAAGCTTTTATCGCATCTCCTTGCAATAATCATTATATGAGAAAAAAATTATAATTAACGAAGAAGATTCCAGTAAAATGGATATACTCTAAAATAAATTCTTTGAATTTAATCAGAATAAATAAATAGATAGACAGATAAAAGTTGTTTTTTAAAATTTTATTAAATTCAATGAAAATGTTTCCAGAATTTTTTCTCTATGCAAGTCTATTTTTATTTGGGTGAACCAGATAGCATATAAATACAACGAACCAGTTATATAAATTTCTAATAAATGTCATTCTTTAAAATTTCATTAAATTCGATAAAAATATTTCCAGAATCATATCTCTTTGCAGGTCTAGCTTTATTTAGTTGAAACAGATAACATATAAATACAACGAACCAAATATACGAATAATTGATAAATATCATTATTTAAAATGTCATTAAATTCGATAAAAATGCTTTCAGAATCATATCTCTATGCAAGTCTAGCTTTATTTATTTATTTAGGTTAACTAGATAGCGTATAAATACAAAGAACCATATATATAAATGTGTAATAAATATATATATTTATTTTTAAATTTCATTAAATTCGATGATAATGTTGCAAGAATCATATCTCTATGTTGGTCTAGATTTATTTAAGTGAACTAGATAGCGTAAAAATACAAGGAACGTTATATAAATTTGTAATAAATGTCATTTTTTAAAATTTCATTAAATTCGATTAAAATATTTCCAGAATCATATATCTTTCCAGTTCTAGCTTTATTTAGGTGAACTAGATAGTGTGTAAATACAATGAATTAATTATATAATTTCGTGATAAATGCTATTTTTTGAAATTTTATTAAATTTGAAAAAAATGTTTCCAGAATCTTATTTCTATACAGGTATAACTTTATTTAGGTAAACCAGAAGTGTATAAATACAGCTAATCATTTATATTAAATTTGGCATATGATTATCCCAAATGATAAGCTATATTTTATTAAATATTTATCAGCTGGAAAATAGATATTATATAATACTCAAATTTTCACGTAATGGAAAAAGCACCATTTTTTAAAAATTCTTCCTATAATCTATATCAATTGCTTTACGCAACCGCGTGGTTTACCGTGACTTTTTTTTATTGTGTAAATTTTCAATTAAATCTTTTGTCCACCAATTATTCTTAACTATTTATTCAGCAAAATATTTTTAATTCCAAATTTTGAAAGTCGTGAAATTTGTTCGGTTTTAGAAACCTCATACAACTATTTATCTTCATTATGCTACATTTCTCCCTAATTTTCTGTTATTTCACTCAAAATGTGCAGTTTCATGGGAATTGATTAAACTTTAAATATCCAGTAACATACTTTCAAAATCGAAGCAAATTCTTGAAAAATTTTAGGATAAAAAGAAGAATCATTAAATTTTGAAGTTTTATAAGTATTACAGAATAGATTTTATCATCTCGTAAAATAGTGTTGTATTATTCAGTAATTAATTCCCTAATGCAAGTAAAAAACATTCAACATACCACAATAAGAAAGCAAAAGCTCGAGTTAAAAGAATAATGATTAAATGTTTTTAAAAACGATTGATTCTTAAAACTTTTTTTATCAGTGCATGCTTTTAAAATTAAACATTAGTTGAAATATCTACAGTATTCAGATATTTTATTAAAAGTATACTTTGAAAAAATCTACTCAATGTGTAAAAATAAGTCAAATATCTACGATCTTGAATATCATCAATGGAAATAAAAGCCAATATTAAATATTAATATAATGAAAACCATGAAAACGATTTCAGTTTCCTTAATCAGTTAATTGTAAAAATATTGTTGTGAAATATGTTTGATAGTATCGAAAAAACGTAAATAAAATTAAATGTAAATTTTAAAAAATTACAACAGCTAAATTGATGTAATTGAAAACATTTTTAATTTTTCTTAATTTTAAAATATTTTTTCAATTTTGAAATGATATAAAAAATCAATTTTTTCTGTAATATTTTCAATAGTTAAAACGATAAAATTTCCCTTTAATAGAAATTCAAAATAAAATTTTTCAAAACTCGTTTCCTAATTACACCCTTTCATGTATACGCACCAATTTTGGTAGCTCTAGGTTCAAGTGGTTTGACATGAAGATCGTGAACATGCATATTTACACTTTATTAATAAAGAAGATGAACATAAAAACTATGCACATTCCTTATCGCTACATTAATTTATATGCATGCGATTTTCATAAAGGCCGGTTAAAATATAAATCATATTTTTTTATTCTTATATAATTAAAAAAATAACGAGTAAAATAAAAAAATAATGAGCCAAAAAATAAAAATAATGTTTTATTACACATTCTTTTATAATATCTCTTTTTGGAAAATTTTAAAGAATTTTTATTACTTTCATTCGAGGTCATTTGATAACATTAAACATCATAAGAAATATTTTAAGCCTTATATTAAAAGCTGAAATCTTATGAAAAAGTCGAAAATAAGTTAATGTTTTCAATTTATTTACTTTTGAAATCCGAAAATCAAATAAGGCGTTACCATTTTACAGTTATATCCGATGAAGACAAGGCAGCCAATGTGTTAAGCGGCGGACTTAAAAGAAAGTAAATTGATAACTTGTGAAACAATTGGATTTTGTTTCTTTTGTTGTTGGGTTGTCCTTGTTTGCATTTGCATTCTTTTAATGCTCCTGGACCAGAACCGGATTGTCTCTTATCAGCTTCTCTGGACAAAAATAGAATAAGAATGAAGAATAAAAATGTAAAAGATACATTCAAAGGCAGAAAGAATACATTTAAGTTACAAAGAGAAAATGTAAGTTATGTAATATACTAAAAAGTAATAAATATCATTCAATATTCATGTAAGTTAATCTGGTATTCATATTCATGAAACTAAGATATCTTTTAGTTTAGTTTTGAGGGTTATTTATTTATTTTTGGCACAAGAGCTTTTCTTGATGAAATTGCGACAAGCATAAAAGTTAATCAAGTGACATCAATAAAAAAAAATGCTTAAAACTCAATAACATTTAAAGTAAGTAAAATGTCACGCCAAAAAATGGTGATTGGTATAAATGTCTTAAAATGGAAATAAGAAAGGATGCAACAGAAGTAATGTCAAGTGTATATTTGGGGGATGTTTATCACCTACCCTATAATGCATGGTTATGAAAGATGAATTGAAAAAGTGCAGACGATAGGAATCAAAAGCAGAACATTTTATTAAAATGTGATCAATAGTAAAATATATATGGCATAGAAAATACTTCGGCGCTCTCACCCCAAAAAGGCAATGCTTATCTGTAAAATGAATGTATCCTATGCATAGTCGAGTCAGTTTGATATCCAACTCGCATATTCAATGGAAGATTTAACGATATGAAATTTGTTATGAACTTGTTGTTCCATTTTATTTTTTTTTCTAAAATGGTCACTTTTGTGACCGAATCTGAGTATCAATATAAACCGAGATATGTCTGATAAAACATTCACTACCACATTTATAAACTATCACTAGTTTTTGCAAACAGATATAATTGAATTATTATTTGATTACTTGCTGTATTCAGCTCTTCTATAGAGGTTTGCTAAATCTGCATCATCCTTTCTAAGACACTCACTTACCTATTCTGAGGCTAAAAGGTCCTTCATTTGTTCGCTCTTCACTGTTTTGCAGAAGTCATGGGATCTGCAGATCCACAACAATTTACATTCACTTAAACCGACAACTGATTAGTGGCCAATTCACCTTATACAAGAGGTTGATGTCAAATTGACTCGCCTCCGTATAGGACACACCCTCTACAGTCATCGTCATCTCATCTTTGGTGAAAGGGTGCAAATGTGTATCACTTGTAATATTGCTTTTAATGTTAAACATATTTTAATTGGATGCTCTGATTTTAATGCTCATCGTCATCATTTTTTAAACTCATTTTCTCTGAAATTACAAGACTTGGTAGGTGAGACATACCATTCAAATATTTTTAAATTTTTAAAAACCATTGGTTTTTATACTTTTATTTAGTACTTGTTTTTTATTTCAGCTCATGTTTGACTTTTTACATCGCTAGTAAGGCTTTTCTTTGGCATCAGTGAGTCGTAGGTGAAAAGGATTTATTTTCGTGCAGAGTATAACGTTCATCATTTGTCTTATCTTGGTTTTAAATATTTTATTGATGAACTTTCTTTATTTCGTATTAGTTTTAAATATGTACAAGTCTTTTCAGATAGATTAATTTAGTTAATGTGTCATTCTATTTTGAAGCAAAAACAGGCCTATTTTAGAACCGACTTCGTGCATTTGAACCGAATTCAGATGCCGAGGACACATCAGCTCCCCTGCCAGTTCTATATCAAACACGATATTATCCAGCTGATTTAATATGCAACAGACCTGCTAATATAATGGTTCTTCGGTGGAGTTGTACTTCGAAAATGGATCTGTCTAACCCCGATTTTATCAACAAATCATCAAGTCCATCTTTTTTATATGGAAGAAAGCGGGTAAGAAGTAGGCACCAGTGAATTGTAATGGTGAATTTGATGGTGAATCTCTTAAGACACGAAGCAAGCGAGACAGTGTTCTTAAGTGGAAAATGATTTCATGCCTTGACATGAGATCATCAGTTTGAGTTTTGGAAAGCCGTTGAGGATTTTCTGTCTCGGCTGGTATCATGTAATTTGTCACTTAGAGACAAAGTAATCCAACAGGTCCTTTTTTTAGAGCAAGAATCGGTAATGCAGTGACACTGCTTGCGTTATTCAGGAATTTAACTCTTTAATTCTGAGTTCAAGTACCATTTGTTGATTGTAGTTCAGATAATTCTCTGACTATGATCTAACCAAATTTCTGATTATTATTTAATATCTGTCAGTAGATTGTAAAAACAAGTAATATATAAAAAAAATTAAGTCATTTCCTACTTTCGCAAGAAGTGAACTCGCATTCTTCAGCTTCAAGTGAAAAATACTGAAATCCTTGCATTTTACCGATTGAGCGACTGCTTATTGATTGCAATTTTCATTACAAATTGCTAAAACTCTATTTAAAGCATTAAAAATTAATTTAATTTCATAATTAAGGCATTAATATTTGAAAAAACTGTATTAACATCAAGTGTCATCCACTACAAGTTTTAAAAAATGTATTTGAATTTGAATGGATGAATAAAAAGTATTTTATTAACGATTGAAAATTTGAACAAAATATATAAATATATATTGGGAGTGTGAAAGTAGGAATTAAAAAAACTGCTGTGTTAAATTTGAAAATCCACCTTCAAGGCAGCAATTAGTCTCTTCAATAATATCATGCCTAATAAATTAATTTTGTACGAAACAAACCATTTATATAAGAATGCGGATTTTGTTTGAAATTTAAATCAACGAACATATCATTATGTATTTTTATGAATTTATATTGAGCATATTTATGTAGCTAATTTTGTGAAGAATGTAGTATATTAATTTGTACTAAATGATATATATGTATTCATCCGTAATCACAAATAACCGAGGGCAGGTGCTTTGAGATTAAAAAAAATCATCACATATCAATTTTATTTCTATTTTAATTATGTTAGTTTAAGGGAATTTGTTTTATTTGGAAATTCTTTAAAAAAAGGTTTTCATATGGAGCTTATCACTTGTTAAATAATGTCATTAATGTTCATTGGAAAAATCTTTAAGAAATATAACTTTAGTTGTCCACATCTTTCTTTATTTAAACGACAAATAAGTCTAAAACTGAAAAAATTTCAAATTATTAATGTCTTTCACATTTTATCAATAGTTTTCAGGATTATCAAATTTATTTCAATAATATATACCTTTAAAACTCTATGAAGATCCTTTGTTACGCTTTTAGGCTTTTCTTGAATTTGGTTATATTTTTTTAAACACATAGTGCACATTTGATTCTGTAATCACTATATTTTCTTTACTCGTTATAGAATACGTTAAAATAACAACACATTTATCCCTTGTAATATATTATAGTCTTATTTGCATTTTATTCATGATTTTTATTAAAGATGTGTTTTTTTAGAATTGTGACCTTTATGTTTGTAAAGATGAAATCTATGAATTGATTTGTTTAGCAATTTTAATCGATTGTTTACTCAGACGATAAGCAAGAATATTAAAACTATGTGCGATTGTATTTTCTAAATAGTAATAAAATTTTCAATGTTTTCTGAGATAACAAATAATCGTTTGGTTTTATTCTTTTCAGGTCAGTGTAAAGCGCATCCTGGAAGTAAAGTAGATTAAAATAAGTAAAATAAGGAATTATGAAGTATATTGTGTGGGGAAAATATATAGTATGAAATATATGTGACAAAAGTAGAAATAATAAAAAAATAAAAAGTCTTTTTATTCACTTTTTTGTTAATGTAATTGCATATAATTTTTCAGTCACAATAATAATTATATATATAAAAATCTGAGATACGGAAAAATATGATAAAAAAGATATAGTTACGCTGACTATTAAATGAAAAAAAATTTCTTAACGTCCATACGAATCAAAATTTATTTTTCATCTTAATTAAATTTTAATATAATTAGGTATTTATAACAAAATTTTTGCCATTTTTTTTCTTTGAACTCCAGAGAGTTTTATAAAATAATCATTTACTATATTTTATTCCATTAACAAAATCCTGCTTTCTAAACATTCCTTCATTTTTAATATTAATTTGAAAAATTGATTTGTCGATTCAAGACTTTCTAGCAAAAAAAAAAAAAAAAAAAAAACATTCTACTTTAAATAAATTTTTAACTTGTTTTTTACAGTTTCGAAATTTTTCCTCTTATCCTTTTAGTTCGTTGTTCAATGAAAAATATATAAAATTCCTCGTAGATTTTTAGAAAAGTTTTCTAGATAGCACCTAGTAGGTAAGGCGTAAAGCCATATATAAAAAATAATATTTTATAGTGAGTATCTAAATTGATTTTCAAACATTTTTTTTTTAAATTTTTTTCCATTTAAGACAACTTTTTTCCTTTTCTTTGTTTTTTTTAGTTTCAAACCTTCAGTATGCATACATTCTTTATTTTTTGAGTTATTTATAAAATGAAATAGATTCATCTGAGAACGCATACGAAACTTATTATTGAAATTTTAGATATTCTGTATTTGTAACTAATTCATTCGCTGGGTGAAATTTTTTTAATTAAAAATAATTGAGATAATTTCTTTTCAGTAATTTTTTAATTCAAAAGAATAAACTGTTTTTAAAAAAATATCAAAATATGTGTAAGCGTTAAAAATTTGATTGTGTAAAATCAAATTATTTTCGAAAAGTTAAAATTTGCTTATGTATAATCAAATTCTTTTCGAAGGGTTAAAAAAAATTAGAATTCATTTCCAATAGTTTACCATTAAAAGAATGTTTTTTAAATAATGAATTAATTATTTTTTATATATTTTTCATAAAAAATGTCTTTTTATAGTAAAAAAATTCATTTTTGAAAGAATATGAAGAAAATGGAAGAAATATTGTGAATATTAATACAAGAAATGTGTTAATGTTTACATATTATTTAATTACACTTGACTTTTTTTATTTTCTCTTAAAAAATGTTTAGATACAATTTCTGAGTTTGTTTTTAATTTAGTTTAGTTCCTTGTTTTTCATCATTTTGATAATTATTAATATTCATCGTTTAGCTTTTCAATTTATTAATTTTAAAGAAAATACATGTTTACAAAAAAAAAAGACTATTTGCATATTTTCAAAATTTAAATTCTTTCAAACTTTCTGGAAAATTTCGATTTTAATCAATTTGAAGAAAGGCATCCG
Organism: Argiope aurantia; assembly: GCA_026543865.1. Taxonomy (NCBI): domain Eukaryota; kingdom Metazoa; phylum Arthropoda; class Arachnida; order Araneae; family Araneidae; genus Argiope; species Argiope aurantia. Next base: position 619,372 of record JAPMOR010020965.1, read on the forward strand.
ATATAGTACAGTGTTTTTCTGGTGCATGTGTATAACCTCTTTGCCAGTGATTAATTGGAAGAAATTAATAGCCATAGATTACATAGATTCTATGAAAACGCTAACATACAAGTTACAGATGAAGCTTTCGGAAAGATTGTTTTCCAGTAATATTTAGTTATTATATAAATTCCATTTTTTTATTACATTTTAAAGCACACACAAATCTATACACTCCTGATGGTCACGGTCTTGTCCTAGTTCTAAAATGTCATGCTGGATGGATAGAGCATAACATTTTCATGAAAGAGTACGAAAAAAAATTAATGAGGTGACCACATCCGCTGGTTTTCAATATCAATTTCAAATGCAAAAGTAGGTCTAATTTTCTTCAGTTTTCTTGATGGACAAGTAGCAATGATTCTAACTTTGAATACTATATGAATTTTAAGAAATCATAAAGGATATAGAAATTTAAAATGAATACCATTTGTTAGAAAAATATGCTTACGTCTGTAGGAGCTCATAAATCACATCCATTCATGAGGCGTATTACTGAAAACTTATGAGAGCCTGAAAATAAAATGTACGGCATTGCGTAATCTAAAAGAGACAAAATAAACTTAGGGTTTTTGTTTTTGTTTTTTGTTCTTGTTTTTTTAGAGAAAAAAGGCAAAAAATGTATCCACAAGTAAAGTAATATTTATTTCAAATTTTTTTAAACACTTTAAGTTTAATCCGGTTTTCTATCCGTAATGATATAAAAATGTATGTATAGTCTACTTTCTATACATTTACTCTTCATGAAATACGAGTTTCAATGGCCATTGTTATATTGCAGTCAAAATATTCAATTCATTTTTAGATCAGACGATTTTAATTTAACAAAAATTTTGCTTTTTTTAAATATTTTTTTCCAATCAGGTGATATAAAATCCTATTACCGGACCTTTGACTGCAGGAATATATAATCAATTTTTACTCTTTACTTGCAGTTATCGTTTGCAAGTAAATGATCATTCTGTAAGAATTAACGCTAAAATAAGAAAATTAATTAGCAGCTCTTAATTACACATTCAAAGCTTAATACTGAGTATTCCATATATTTCTTTGATATGGTATTGGATAATTTCAAAATATCGTTAAAATGATTCCTTTAAAGTTATAAAATATTCTTTTTGTAGTTACTTCTAGCTTTAAATGTTATTACATAATAACGTTCTAGATTCGATTCATTTGTATTTGTACCTATTTACTGCATGAGCCATTGCGTAATAAAAAGAATGCCCATCATTCTGCGATTCTTACAGCATCTGTTTATAATATTATTTTCCCTCTTTTCTATTAATGTGTAGTTTTCGAGCCCCTCATCAAGCAGTGTATAGATTATATACCAGCCAACAAATATTATCAATTTTAAAAAAAATTATTTTGTCTAAAAATTGTTCGATAAACTGGCGATTCTAAACACCACAATTTTTTCATATACTAACAAAATATGCTTTTGTTTAGCTTCTTCGGTTATAGTATAAAATCGCACAATACAATACAACAGTCATCTCTTCGACTGATCGAATATAATATTCGGTAAATAACAATTTAATTCTCGTTACTACAAAATGAATTTCATGTCTCTAGCATGTTGCGTTTATGTGTAACCACGTTTGAATACATAGGAATGAGAGGCACTATTTTTTGATAGAACTGAAATTTAAAAAAATTGACGAAAATATTCGTCTGATGATTAAGTCTGTACAAAATTTCATTCATCTGGACTTCCTATTCCATGCATTTTTTTATTATTCTGTTCGCATACAGTTAAGTAATAAGATAGATATACTTCTTCTTTTAGACGATTTCGCCCCAAAACATCATTTAAATTAATTATTTTGATGTAATAAACACACAACCAACATCATCTATCTGACTCGATGCATTTTTGAGTTAGCGTGATCGCAGACTGACGGATGTAATTTCAAATATGAGTTGGTTTTTACGTGATTAGAATGTCCCGAAATGTGAAGGTTTTTGAAGATTACAACTCTTTGCCCTGTATAATTCGTACGCGGACGAATAAAAAAAAATGCTTATTCCAAATTTTGTTTCATCGCCATTAATATTATCTTCCGCAGTGTTATAACCAAATAAGTGGCATTTCATCCTGCTACTTAGCTTTTACTTCAGCAAGATGTTCTTTATTTTAAATTTTATTATTATAATGTTACATTCAGTTCTACATAAATTAATTTTATTTAACTGTAATCGCGGTTCTGTAACAAGTATAAATACAACTCGTTCCTCTATAAATATGTGTGTAATAAAGTGCGATTCGAACTACCACGTGATATTCTACTTGCTTTCCTTACCTTTAGGATGCAACAATAGTATCATTAGAAATTTTTTAAAAATTTTTTAGAGAAGCAATATGATTAAAATATTGTTGAAGCAATAAAAAAAAAGTACGTAATAGCATTATTGCAATGAAATAAGATTGTGAAATTTAATAAACTCCTGTCCAATTATAATATAACAATCGGTTCCGCTTGAAAATAAAATTCCTTCCTTTTAATAAGCACAGATAATTTCATTGGCTTAAAATGCCTTCATGGTATTCGCATCTCAACAATCAGAGATTTTTTAAAATTTGTTAAACAATATATTTTATTCACCATAAAAATTAAAAAGGTAGCTGATTTCTTTGGGAGGGATGAACTATAAAAAGATTAAAAGATCAATTGATTTAGAAAGTAATGTAAATGCTTCAATGTTTAAATAAAAATAATATTTATAATTTGAAAAATTATGCTAATATTAAAGCTAAAACTGAATCGTGTTTCATTATTTTTCCAAAATATTTGTGAATAAAATGGAGAACAAATTTTTTTTGGTGTTAATAAGATAAGATTTACGTTATCTCCGATGAGCTAACTCATTCTGGGCGGAGTTATAAGCAAACAAAATTAATTATATTCTAAGAACTACTTATTTAGGAGTAAGGTTTGATACACATCATTAAAAGGTCTGCTGGACTGTATTATTAAAAAAACTCGATTTCCGTCAGGGAAAAATTTCGAAATACTAATTAATTAACTATGTTCGCTAACTCGATTAATTAGTTTGTCGATCTAAAGAAATTTGTCCTTTTGACCATTTCTATTGACACCTGTTTTGTTAAAACGTGATAATAAATAACAAAGATGCTCCAGTTTATTTTTTGACGATTATACAAGCGATTGTCATAAAGCGACATATAAACGAAAAGACATACAATTTAAATTTTAATACAAAACAATGATTAATTATAAATTCAAAACCATTAAACCATTAACCATTAATTTTTTAAAAATTAATTCTGGTATATGGATACATAGTATTAAAAAATTAATTCAAAGGAATTAAAAAAGTTTGAAAAATGATACAATTATGGCTTTTTAAAACATATCTTTAAAATTTTGTATAAATTATGTGCATGCAAATGGCATTTGATTAAAACCATATTTAATTTTAATGTAATAATTATTTAGGAGGTTTCAGCAACCTATTACGTATTGAATTATGTTCATTTAATGATAAAATTTGACATTTTTCAACGGAGACAATTGTTTTTTTAAAGGAAGATTAAATTATTTCTTCCATTCTTCCTCGTCATCTTTTAAATTAGCAGAAAATAATTTCTCATATATTAAACTATCAATTGTGTATGATTCCTAAGTCATGATATTGATATTATAATTCACATATTCCTCGATCTGATCTTGAAGCCTAGAAATTGTGGTATAACTGAAATTGTGTGTTTTTTAAAGGTATAAACGAAGTACATTATCATTATAATAATCATGAATGACTTGGGATTACGATAAAATGACATGCAACCAGGAAACGTATGAACGGTGCTTTATTGCATTTGGTATGATGTTACAAATGATAATTACTGTTCCATTTGTGATCAATGGCTCACAAATTAAGAAAAATCATCGCCCTTTAACTCCGGATATTCCTAATAAGCGATGTATCAAATCTGCCTTGCATTCGATGATCATCAATAGGAAGTTCATTTTCTTTTAAACTTATTATTATGCCGAGTTTACATTCGACCAATTATAAGACGGTAAGTAGGCAATGCATGCATAGAAAGGCTGAAAAGTGCTGATCGGTCGATGGTAAGTAATTGTTCCAACGGAACAACTACAAGTCGCTGTATTATATTTTTTCTTATTACGCATGCGTTAGTAAAAATTGGAGGGGTTTTTGGCGGGAAAAAATTGATCACGTATCATAGATTAATTTCCACATTTTTTCCTCTTTGTTCTTTCTGATGCGAGGTTGTGATTTTATTTTTTATTTTTCATTTTATTTGTCATTTTTTCTACATTTTTCCCATTTTAGGTATGTTGACCTTTTTTTTACTCATTTTACCATGCTTCTTTGTATAAATATCCTTTTAATACGATACGTAGTGAAAAAGAAAAATTCAGGGACGCCAAAACGGCAATTTATAGCCAAGCATGGAATGCCTGAATCAATCTTATGAAATTGTGGCAAACATAAATCAGTCTCTTTCTGCGCATGCGCTGTCTACTTGCCGTCTTATAACTGGCCGAGTGTAAATCCGGCATTATTTATGGTGATTATCAATAGATATATCCATCAAAATTTCATACACTTTTATATAACCTTAAATCAGCTTTTTTATTTTTTCCCCGTTTGATGTTATAGACATGTATAATTTTGTCCATAATTAAAGGGTTAAAGAACGCATCTTTAAAAAAAATCACAAAATATTAAATTTATTCTTAAATAGAAATTTTGTAGATCTGATATTTCTTATTCCCTCATAATGATCATAATTTGATTATTTTTTCTTATACTATTGAAGAATCGCGTAAAACGGGAAAGTTCAAATCTATTGATTTAAGTGGAAATAAATGATATGAATTACTACAGATAGTGAGCGCAGTCGTTATTAGTTTTAAACACTCAGAAAGTAAACGGAGATTTCCCACCTCTTTTTTTTAATTTTCAGAAAATAAAGTTTTATTCTTAGATTTCTGATATTTGATTTCATCAAAAAATTATTGAAATTATATGATTTTTATTTCTAAAAATATTTATTGCGACATTTGTAGTTAACCCTTCTCCACACGCACCCATTTTTTGAACATTAGCATACGCAAGGAATCATTCTGATCCCAAATTGTCAGTCACTTACTCAATATCTTACTGGCCATTTTTTTTTAAAAAGTATGGTTAGAATATATAAATATTTTTCCATGAAAATATGCTCTTATTTAAGATACAAATGCGATTTTTAATATTATAAAACCACAATTGAACTTTGCCTCTTTTATTCATACCTTTTCTGTGTTCATTTTCCTTTTCCCTGTTCCATTCATATAAAACTTATCATTTTCAATGTAAGTAGTTTTTTTTTCCTGTATAAAATTATTGGAGAAATAAGAAAATCTATATTTCACATATAGTTTACATTAAAAAAATTTTTGAAAAAACTAACTTAAGCATACAACTTTGAAAATTCATAATTTTTCTTTCATTTTTATGAACATACTCAAAAATGCTTTTATCATTCCTCATTCAGAATAAAATGTTGTATTAACAATTTATTCATATTATAAATGAATACATTTCATATAAGGTTTTGCTACATTTTCATGAGTAGGAAAAGACTCGGTCAAATTTTCTAGAATATTCAGAATCTGCGTTTTGTTCTGATTCTATATCATGATCACTTTTCGAAATTTCAATACAATACAATACTACAATACGAATCTGAGCTATAATCATTTTGTCTATCAGTAGGAAGTCTTGCAAAAAGATCTCTGAATCTGCGCTTCGCACTGTCATAGACATAACATTAAAAGTATCTGAAACAAAGGAACACAGGGGTCATTTTGACCCCAAATCTCCGGTAAAAAATAAAATAAATGTTTCATACTTTTTTGTTGTTCTAATCTTTCTCTTCTAGCTCCCCCCATGAAGGTATAGGAATTAACATGTATAAACTTTTATAAATTCCTAAAATGTCTAAACAAAAGAGAAATGATGGGTAAAAAAACCCCGTGCGGGTTAAAAAAACTTACACACATCAACGAAGATAATTTAAGAATTATTATAATACATGTACAGTTCTGAAAAGAATTCAGATAGTTCATCTCGCTATAAAGTTTCAACGTATATAATGACAAGAAATTTTTTTAACTCCGAAATCACATTATTATATATTGTTTTATTATTCACTAGTCGTCTCGGGCATGTTATTTTAAATGTCGTGCTTTCTCTGTGTATTGGGTATATGAATTTTACTAATGGAGATAGCGCTATTAAAAATGCAATTATGTAATTCATGTGCCTTTTATAATTCGCTTGTAATTGTAACTTCATTTTTATACGTCTCGTAAATTGCATAGACATTACACAGAACTCTTCTGTAACTTTCATTAATGGGAAAATGTCGCGCAATCAGATTGCTGATATAATAATATAAACGGTTTAAATTTCAGTGTAACAATATATCTATTGCTGGAAATTGGGCAAAAAATATTTTTTAAAAATTGTCAAAATTCAGCAAAAAATTCACATGAATATTAAATAGTTATCATTAAAAAGACAATTTTTTAAAAATTTGAAATGGTGTAAAATTTATTTTTGCACGATAATATTTTCTGAAGTAAATTACGAAACAGCGTAAAAATTCAGTTTTATTTTTAATTGATTAAAATTTTAGTTAAAATTTCAACAAAAATCATTACAAGGTGCACATTTATACTATCAAGATATATCTATGTTGAATTTGGTAGCTCTAGGTCAAAAGGTCTCGCTTGTACAGCATCAACACACAAACACACAGAGACAGGTACAATTCATCTTTATTATTAGTATAAATTAATTCTGCCAACATGCAGATTTCTGCGATTGCCTGATGATAAGATCTTAGTTGACAAGATGTTAACTTAGATCTTTGAGCTATAAAGGCCCGATCGTAAAATTTTCTTGTGGTATCCAAGGTATGTTCTGCGATGGCCTGATAATAAAGGCTTATTTCCGAGGGTGGATGAACAATTTTTGAATGGCTTGGTTGTAAAGACTTAGCAATGGAACTGGACGTTTTGTGGTTCCAAACCAGATATCATCAGTGATTCGTTTTGTATTTGATTCTAGTGAACGTTAAATCTTCTGTTGGAGGTCAAAACAACTTTTTTTATAATGTGTGACGGCTGTCAGCTCTGATCTCGTCATCATCATCAGACCTGGTTTCAAAAATGCAGTTTCTTTAAAATAGTATGTTACTGTACGTAACTTAATTATAGTTGTTGATGGTGTTAAAATCTCATTTTATTGACTTGTGTAATTTTCTGTCCATCTTCAAATGCACTGCATTTTGTGAAGAATTCTTTGAAATATTTCCTAATTAATTTATTTTTAATATCCATTGAATTATTTAGTAAATATTTTAATTCACAAACAGATCGCTTTTCCTTCTGTTCAAATTTTAAAAGGGTAGAATCAGAGGGAAAATATTCCAATTTTTATCTTTGTTATCCTTGAATAGATTTTGAAATTATTTATAAGAATTAAATTTAATCAGAGAGATTGGTTTCAATTTTCAACAGGTTTATATTAAATGCAACGATCCACACTATCATTACATCGCCTCTCATAGGACTATTGAGACAATTTGCATGATTTTTATTTCTGCTAATTATTTATTTATCGATATCTATGAGGAGAATGCCATAAAATTCTTTAAGACAAATAATATCAGTTTATATTGTTATTATTTATTAAATTACATTATTTTTTTCGATTTGGAAAGTGAGCTACTCATAAATAAGCGTATCTGGTAAAAGTAGAACTTGGAAAAACAAATTTACAATATCGTATATTTTAATGTACTTTTTAATAAGCACGGAAAGAGTATAATCATATAAAACAATTTTTTACACCAATTAAAATACATAATATTAATTTTATGATATTACAAATTTTATTTCGAAGTAATATTTTTTTTAACTTTAAATAAACTTGGGAAATAAATAGAAAGATGTCCTCATCTTCTCCTAATGTCATCTTCTCCTCCTTCATCTCGAGGATTCCTTTGTTTACCCATTTCTGTGAGTATCAGCACCCGTGCAGCAGAACTTTTCAATATTTAAAATATTATGCGAAAGATATTAAAAGATGTTAAAAGGCTTAATTTATTTGTATTCAAAAATGACTATTTTTAATGATGAAAGAAAGGAAACGCTGTATATAAATATATATATATATATATATATATATATATATACTGTGAATACTGTGAATATATATATAATGAAAGTTTGTGTAATTTTTGAAGTGCAAAACGTGAAATGAAAAATCCTAATAACTGTTTTTAAACGGGACCAGGGAAAAAAAATGTGTTTCTAGGTGGACAAAAGATGGCAGCACGACCGCTCAAGAGCACTTGTCAGATGCAT
>JAPMOR010020967.1:0-19398 GCA_026543865.1 Argiope aurantia
AAAAAAAGTCTTTCAGCTTATTTACCAGAAATGTAGAATCAGCTACATTTGTAAATTTTTCTATTTCAAAAATACAAACAATTGTATTTGGAAGTTTATTTTGACACAATTATATGCCAAAAAACATAACAAAATTATAGTTTCGCTTATATTTTCATTTGAATTGATGCAGTGAGATTTCTTTTGTATAGTTAATTTTCTGAGGTTTTGAATTGACACAAACACACATAACGTTTCGATTTTTAAATCGATATATATATTGATTTATTTATTTCGTAAACTTTGAAGAAGAATTTTACTGCTTATAGATTCTTTCAACATATATATACCCCATGGATGAATAAACATCAGTACTCAGTGGAATTGTACACAAAAATATGCCATATAGTTGAATATATATTCTAAATTCTTTGAGATTTTTATCACATAGAAATATATATATATTTCAAATATATCTAAACTGAAATTTTGAGTTTCATTTTACATTTCTTTCTGTTTCAAAAAAAATTCTGTTGTGTATATAAATTATATTTTTTGAACTAAGAGTGGAAATTTAGTCTTTCAAACCCTGAGAAACTTATAGTGAAAAGATATTTTAATGTTAGATAGATGACCTTTTCCAAATATCTAGTAAGACGAAACTTGGTTACTTTTGCTGCTCTTTACCATGTGACAAAAACTGTGTTTTTTTAAGATTTTTTTTTTCTAAAACATGAATAACCTTATTTTTGATAATCTAAGAATAACGGACGTTCACAGTTGTGTTTTAATTTGCTTTGTAAAAGATCTAAGAGGCTCATGTTCTACAGCAATTATGCAGTTATTTTGTTAACCAATCAACTTTTCGTAGAAGTAACATTACTCTATCTAAATACTGGTTTAGCAAGAAATAAGCTGACCACTTTAGAGGGCTCTAAAATGCGTTCTATTGGTCCAATAAGATAAAGATAAAAAGTACACATTATTCATATGATGCACTTTACATTTATTAATTAAAAAATAACACAAATGGCATTTATTTACATATATTGAAAATGTGAAACATAATTTGCGTTACAGCGCATGTCTATTACCATTTTTCTTTGGATAAAATGAAGGCCTACTCTGCATGGACTTTAGTTTCTTCTCTGTTCGTCATCCCTACGTTACAAGAAAACGCACTACTGGTGAAATTGTTCTACAAGAACCAACAAACCTCCGTTGCAGCTCAAAAGGAATTTTGCCGTATGAAGCAGATACGAAGAGGTCCAAAGTCTCCAAGTACCCTACGCAAGATGATGCAGAAATTTGAAAAGAACTGACCAACTTGGCATTCTTCCAGGTAGAGGACGGAAAAAAAGTCTTGTCTTCCAGCGTCGAAAATGTTGCGATCACGATTGTTGAAGCCAGCAGTCAGTCGCCGCATAATAGTGTGAGTTTGTCAGTTGTTTCCCGTGTTCTGGATATGCCGCATTCAACTGTAAGAAAAATCGTACGGCAGATTTTGCATTTTTATTTATACAAAATCATGTCAGTGCACCTGTTGCAGGACGGAGACTTAGTGGTCTGTAAAACTTTTGCACTTCAGTTCCGTGCTCGAATGGTGGTTGACGCAACTTGGTCGTGGAACATTCTGTAGAGTGATGAGGTCCACTTTTGCCTCAGTGGGCAAGTTAACACCCACATCTGTCAAATTTGGGCAGGGAAAACCCTCACGTTATCCGGGAACAAATCTTGCATCCTGAAAAAGTGACAGTATGGTGTGGTTTTACTGTTACCTTTATCAGAGGCCGTATTTCTTTGAAGAGATAACTTCAAATAGAATCCAAACCTATTCCGTCACAGGACAATGGTACCATGATATGCTGAGGAATTTTGTAATCCCAACTTTTCTACAGCGTGAATACCTTCAAGACATCATTTTTATGCAGTATGGTGCACCACCTCATATTGATCGTCATGTAAAGCGATTGTCAATACAGGATTTCACAGAAGCGCGAGTTATCAGCCGTCATTTCCGAATCGCATGGCCTCCTCGCTCGCCGGACATCACCTTTTGTGACTTTTGGATGTGGGCTTATTTGAAGGATAATACATACCGTCAAATGCCATAATCTCTATCAGATCTGAAGGACAACATTCGGCGCCATATTCTTAATATTCCGGCAGACTCACTCCAGTCATCTATAGAAAATATGGTTATCCGCTGAGAGCATATTGTTGAAGATATAGGAGGGCATATAAAGTAATTTTAATTTTACTTTATTTAACAATTATAAATCATATTAAATGGTTTTGTGTGTATTACAACGCCACGTAACGGTAAATTTTTATCCTAATTTTTTCTTATTTAATAAATGTAAAGCGCATCGTCTCAATAATCTGTAGTTCAAATTTTATCTTATTTGGATCAATAGAATGCCATTTTATAGCCCTCTGAAGTGTGTAACTTATTTCTTGCTAACTTATCTCTTGTATTTTCTCAAAAAAACAACAACAAAAAACCCGGTTTTATAGAAAAAAACAGGTACTCGAAATAAAATATGCATGAAATAATCTGAATTCATCTTTTATTCATCGTAAAATTCAACAACTCAAAAATTGATTTTAAAAATGTACCTACATTTCAAAAAGTTATGTCTAAAAATAATTTTAAAAAATAAAAATAAAGCAAGCAAACATAATAAATGCAATCTCAGAAGTATTTTTTAAAGGATAAGTAACTCAATTGCCATCTTGCGACAATTTCCCTTCCCTACATTTCCTTGAATTCTGCAAAATTCTACGACTCCACAAAAGATCTCATTGTCGGAGCTAAGAATTCTCTAAACCGTAGACCGTCTTTTACATTTCGAACAAAAGAAAATTCCTTAAAATTCAATCATCACAGCAGACTGAAGCCATCTTCATCGAATAGAGCTGGTGTCGCAATGGGATATTTATGCATTAGGGAATACTTTTCAATCCTCTATTCGGGAAAATCTGGATTGTTGCCAAAACACGGAACTAATACTTAGCTCTTTATTGATGGCACTGTCAAGGGGACGACCTAATTTTTCGACCTCCATTTTCCCTTGACTGAAATTATGAATCTGGAATTCTACTCATAATGGATCATTAAGCAGATTGTAAATCATATTAAATTCATTTGAAATGTCCATTTTCGAGTTATTTTCCACAAAATTCTTTCGGATGATTTGACATGATATATGGAAGAATGAAACACGATTTTCAACAAAAGCAGATGTAACAATGTTAAATGAAATATTAATGATAAATATATTTTTAAACATCTTTCGATTTAAGAATTTTTCTATTTACTTTCTGCCTTCTGATATATTTGTAAAATAATATGACTTTTATCTTTTATTTTATTTTTAAACTTCATTGCAACAATCAAATAAAATTTTTGTTTCAAGATTTTTTGTTGTTGTTATTTTAATTCAATGAATTTTATTATCAGTAAATAAATCTTAACTAACAAAAAACGATTTTAATTTTTCTTTTGCTTATGAAATAATATATGGCTTAGAATAAAAAAAATCTCAATAATAATGAATTGATGTAATTGAAGGCAAATGAAGAAAAAAAAGTAAACGATATTTTTTATAATTTATTTGAAAAGCTTGGATTTAATAAGTAAATGGAAATTATTTAGATTAAAATTGGACACTAAAATAATATGTATAAATCCTTCAATAATATTTTTATTTTTAAAAAGTAATAAAAAATAATTTTTGTTCAATATTGATATTTTTAAGTAGAAATAAACAAACAGGTGTATTCATTATAAGTAGCATTTATCTTAAATAATTAAGTATATAAGACAAATTAAAACTTAAAATATATAAACAAAATAATAATATTTGTGAAAAGAAGCGTTTAATATATGATAATATAGTTCCCATAATCATATCCATTTAATATTTTTAGCAGAACAAAAAAAGAGTTTTCTAGTGATTTTTTTAATAAATGTGAAATTTATAATTTTTATTTGGAAATTATAAAATTTCTTAAATCTGCTCAAGTTATTCATGATTCTGATTTCACAACAATTTCTTACTTTAATTATTATAGATAATTTGTTTCTAAGGATTGTTTTAATTATATGTAATAAAGTATGAAGTGACGTCTTACAATAACCCTATTGATATATATATGCAAGTTTTTTTTAAATAATTTAACTAGTGATAAATATATGTATCAGCAACTTTATGAAGTATTTCTATTTAAATAATAAAACAATGTTTAAATATTAATAATATATAAATAAAACAAAATAAATGTAAATAAATAATTGTTAATATAAAAATGTTAAAATAAAATAATGTTTAAATATGAGATTTCATTTCCAATTGTATAAATTTATCTATTTTGTCTATTCTTTATACACTACATTCTGGATTATTATTTCTTGTTTATATTTGATATAATTTTTCTTTTCATAAAATAAATCTACAAGAGTAAGGCAACATAATTTATTTATTTATTTATCAAAGTTTGCATTTTATTCATTATCATTTCAATACAGTTGCTTTTTTTAAATAAAGTAATTAAATTAATTTAGTTTAGTAAACATTATTAGTATTAATTTTAGAAATATTTTGATTTAGTAAATTTGAATTAGTAAAAATAAAGTTTTTAACTAATTAGATAGATGTAAATAACATAAACTATATAAATAATGCTTCAATTTTAATTTAAAACTAATTTATTATTCTGATAAGAATTTAAAAACAGTACTACTCAATATTATATTCATATCTTCTGTATATTTTCCAAAACTTAAACCATTTTGTTAATCAACTTTCACAAAAATATCTTTCAGCTCCGTGAAATATTTCATATTTCATAAATATTATATTTTCTTGAAAAATGAATTCAGAGGGATTTCATGTACACAGTGTGTACTTTCGAAATTTACACTAAATAAATTTACAAGACATTTGCATTTCCGAAACTTAAATAAAAGGATGTTCACACCTTTCATAAAAGTTTGTGGAATATATATTTTAATTCTCACGCATTCCTTAAAAGTTTGTTGAAAATGAATTTCAATACGAAATTAAAATATTTTTTTGAATTCAAATTCCTTGGAATTAAAGACATCAAAGCTCACAAAGTTCAGTATATAGTTTGAGATATGTTCTTAAAGCCCTTCAGCTTTGCACTGTATGTAAATAGTTCATTATTTGAAGTATAATTTCGCAGAATCTTATATTTTCTTCTACATTCGTTTGATACAGTTTCTGTTATGAATTGAAAGCATTTTCATTGGAAGCTGCATTTTCTGTCTATTTTATGGCAAAGAAGTTTACTTTTTCTAAGGAATAATATATAATAAGCAATGCATAGAATCATTGTACAAGTTTATAATTAAAATGCTATATTAATAAAATAGTTTAAAATTAAAAACAGTTTAAAAATTTTATTTACTTTACGGTTTATTATAAGACAATAAAGAAATTTTACTGTAAGAAAAATTTAAGCGCGAATGAATCGAAAGAATTTGTATTTATTTTATTTCTCTTAAAATTTATCATTATTTAAATTTCTGAGATTGAAAATTTTTGATATTTCTCAAAAAAAAAATGTTAAATTCTTTTATTCTAAATACTTTTATCTTGTTTCTATTGAATTTTCACCTGCTAAAATCTCCAAAGGAAACAGAAAAGTAAATGGATTATTTATTCAATTTTCAAGATCTCAAAATTAGAGCCTCATAACCTGGGATAATTTTTCTTACATAAAAATGTTTTTGCATTTTGCTTGCATCCGTTCCGTATGAGAGAATGGCCATTAAATATTTCACCTTTAGATTTCAATTATGTACCCGAAAACTCCCTAATCGGAGTTTTGTCAAATCGGACAATTTAGAGTGAATCCGGACTAATAGGGTAAATTTAAAATGAGAAAGAAATTAATAAATTTTTTAAGTGTATAAAAAGATTTTTTTTAAATCTACAATTTGGATGTTAAAAAAAGAATTAAAAAATCATGAAACATGGATAGTATTTTTTAGTAAATAAAGATATATTAGAAATGAATTTGGTTGAATATATTTGATTGAATTTAATTTTGATTTCTCTATAAATAATTTTTGTTTGGTCTGCAGTTTATACTGTGGATTTAAGTCACATTTTCAACGAAATCCCTTACAGAAAGTCAAAATGCAGGTGGATACGTCAGCTAATAAAACATATACAACTAAATAGATTAAAAATCCAAACAGTAGATGCATATCAAATTTTGAACTAAATCCGTCAAAGGAATTGTCTGTCTATTAGTCTGTACATTTGCATGCATATAAAGACGTTTATTCAAAAGCTCAGTGACTTTTATAAATGAAATTTGGCATATGATCTTGTTGTTAAAATTGTAATCCTATACCAAATATGGTTTCAATCCGCCAACAAAAAGGCATGCAAAAAACATATTCTGTTTTCGTCACTATATTGCTAATCATAGAGCTCTTAATCGTTCACTAGTAGGTTTCATGATTTTGCTCAAGATCTAATCATTTATTGGTGTGTGTGTGTGTGTGTCATACCGTTAAAAAGGAGGAATACATGGAAATATCTGTGGAAAATTCCTGCTCTTATTGTGAGCTTAGTATTTCCTAATTTGATAAGATTTGTTTTTTCCTGAAAAACGAATGCTGTATAAGCTTAATTCCGGACTAGAACATGATCGCCGTGCTCAAATCATTTTTCCAAATCGCTTAATTCTTCAAATTTACATTCATGTTCTAAACAATCGTATAAAATTTAATCCTAAAAAAATTACTTTCTGTTGTAATTCTAGATTTTTTTAGATTAATTATTCTAATTTTTACATAATCAATATTATTAAAATTCTATTAGAATTAATAATATTCATATTCATTTTATTAATTGTTCTAATCTAAATATAAATATTTAATCGATACATTTTTATAAAATTATTAATTTCTTACCTAATATTTTTATTAACAATAGGAAAATGAAAAGAAAATAGTAAAAGCGTGAGATTTTTATAATTGTACTCTAGGTAGACTAAATTACATCACAGTTATTGTGTAATTTAACTTCAGAATATATATATATATGAATGCTTTCTAAAGATTAAAATGTAACTTAATTTCTTCATAATATTGCATAATTGTCTGAAAAAAAAATTTTTTTTTCATTCCTTTTGCAGGACAAATAAAATGTGTTTAAATCTTTACATTTTAATTATTTACCTTATTTCAGTTTATATTTCTTAATTCCTATACATAAACATTATGGAATCCAAAAATAATTACTCATCAAATTATATTGATTTGGTACCACCTCAGAAAAATGAATTTTTAATTAAAATAATAAATGAATTCAAATTTATGAGGTTTAAAACTATTTAGGTTTTGTGATTTCATTTGTAATTAATAATTGCTCAACATTCTGGAACACTAGTACATGAACAAGTGAATAAAAAATAAATTAAGAAACTCCTTTCTTACAAACATGAAACATTCAACGTTCTTTTTGTAAAAGCTTTAAAAAATATACTTATTTAACAAAATATGAGAAAAATATGTATTATGCGAAACGTTACACAGTACAATTTCATTTTTTTATTGAAAAGTAATAAATTATTTGTTTCAAAGTGAAAGTTATCTGCTCGTAAATGAGAAATTAAATCTGCATATCTTTTATATTTCTTTTATCGTATGAAATATATCATTATAATTTAAAGTATCAATTTTTAACGCTATTTTTTAATTCTTAAATTATAAATATGTTAATGTACTTTAATGTGAACAAAAGTTCCCTGAACAAAATATAAAGCTCTAATTTCTTGCTATAATGGAACCGAATACATTCAATAGAATTTAAATTGCTTTTTATTTGGTTCACTTAAATTTTGAATGAAATTCAATAAATATGTTAAATGAAGACTTTTCAAAGGTAGTATTTTATCTCAATAAAATACAGAGTATTTAAATATCCATTTTGTTCTTGTCATGTTTTTAATAAGTTTGTATAATGATGATGGTATAATGATGGAATAAGGTATAATGACGGAATTCTTAATATATGGCCGTATAAAAGTTTTCTAATAATTGCATATGTATTTGAATAATTTAGACGCTTTGAATATTTTCTGACGAAGCATAAAATATTCTATCTTAATATATCAATTTCTTTTTTATTTTCTCAATTTAGATACCTATATATATATAATTTTTTTATCTTATTCGCATTTAAAAAAATTAATTAGAAATATATTAACCTGTCTAATTAGAAATAGCTTAGAATCATACTCAAAAAAGACGATTTGGAAGTAAAGCATTATCCAGTAAATTATTAGATTCTAAAGAGCTATAGTTAGAAATATAATTATTTTATTAAAGGATCATAGGTTCGATTCTATTTAAGAAATATAAAAGATGTTATGATTCTTTGAGGATAAAATGTATCAGCGTTGCAATGGTGTTGGGAATTCCACTGCTAGTTAGTCTAGAAATTCTAAGAAAGACCAAGATCAATAATTTCATAATAAATGTGGCATATAGTATCTGCTGTTATTTAAATTACCTTGGTGCTCTACGGTACCATAGATATGATCCAGTATGTAGGGGACGTTACTCTTTGAGCACCTGAAAGCAGAAATTGATCCAAATTTGTGTAAGCAAAACAATATGTAAAGTAATTCGCCCAAGAGTAAAAAGAACTCACTATACGTCATTAATTAGCTCTCAGAAAGGAAAAAAAATCTCTATAAGATAGTAACAGATTTGAATGTAACAATGGCCGTGGGAACTCTGAGATTGTTATAATATATTAGAAATTGAATTAAAATTAGAATTGTGGGTTCGATTTTAGTTAAGAAATGTGAAAGACATCGAAATATGTTATCATTTTTTGAGGATAAACAGTATGAGCATTACAGTGGTAGTAGAAATTCTACTACTGTTTAGTCTAGAACTCCTAAGAAAAACCAAAATAATTTCATAATAAATGCGGCATGTAGCATCTGTTGTTTGTAAGACTTTAAAACTCTACGGGCTTACTTTAGATATGATCCAGTATGTAGAGGAAGATTATCTTTTTAAAGACCTGTAGCAGAAATTGACCCAAATTTGTGTAAACGAAAAAATGTTTAAATTAATTTGTTTAAAATAATAAAAAAAAACATTATAAAACATAAATTACCTCTTAGAAAGAAAAAATTACGCCATATAAAACAGGTGGATTGGAATGGAACAATGGCCGTTCTAATACCAGTTGGCATCATATATTTCAATTTTTCTGGTAAATTTAAAGTAAAATAACATCCGATAGCTAAAGTAAAAATTAAAACCTGTTGGTAATACGTTATGTATTAGTCAGAAAATGTTCCAATGTACTAAAGCAAATTCCTTTCCTTGAAGCGTTCCAGAGAAGATTCGGTCAACTCAATGTTTTGATTGAAAGAAAAACCAAGGAAACATACAAACCAAATCGAATCATTCCTAAATCGTTTCCTAAACAACCAGAACGAAAACATTGCGACATGAAAGAGGTCAGTGACCCTATAAGAATGATATTTTCAAAAATTATGGTTTTGAAGGTCTAATATTAGTTGACCAAGTACATAGAAGGACGTCCAATATTCAAGTTTCATAATAAAAGTGAGACACAATATTTTGTGTACGACATAGCAAATCTTGGAATGCCATATATAAGTGAAAGATATTCATTATTTAGTGATATGTTGCATTTCCTGGCGAATTTTCAGGGGAATATTGTTCCATAAATATGTTTCCATTAGATGGAAATATCCATGAAATTATTCAAGATTAAAAACTATGAAAGAAACTAAACCTGATACCAGTTCTCTAATAGAGCAATCCAGTTCGACGGTAACCAGTAGTAATTTACGAGTATTGACGATGTAGTAGAGATTGGAAATCTAATACTAGTTGTTTGAGTGCATCTAAAAAGGTCCAGGAATCAAAATTTCAAGATAAATGTTAAATGAATCAACTTGTATTGGTTAAAAGAATCCTCAGAATATACTGGGAACAGTTCTTAAAGAAATAAGATGATATTTCAATATATCTTACTGGGATAGCATCTTAATTCTTGTGTTTTGGAGAACTCCAGGACAACTTGGTCTATATATGTATCTTGATTGATTAGATAGTAAATATCCACTAATTAATTCAAGACAAAAAAAAAGTAAAACTTTCATAATAATGTTAAATGTTTTCGACTTTTGTTAGTCAAAATGAATTAGAAGCAAGATATATAAAAGTTCGATAATATTCCAGTATATAGGTATCGACACCCTTCATATTGATCTTTCAGCGAAGAGTGTTCTAATTTGTGCTTCGATTGAGAAAGAACTTGCAACTTTAATTCTTTCAAGGGAAAGAACAGTAAACTCAGAGCAATAATTAGTTTGCAGGAAAATGAAAATTTCGGCTTGTGAGATCAAACACCATTTAAGAATTGGAGAATTAGGCACAACAGTTGTGGAAACCTAATTCTCTTTGATTATGTCATCAATGACTGATGATCAGTTCACGTTTTCATGATAAATGTAAAATCTAAAATCTTAAATCGCTGAAAGTGACCGTAAAGCGACTTAAAGAAAGGATAAATATGTTTCAGTATATATACGTAAGAACCATTTCTGAACAACTTTCAGAGTAAACTGACATGGTACTTGTGTTTCGATTAGATTTAAATGAGCAAACTTAGTGACCAGCTCAAGAACATTAGTTAGTCCTAGAAGGGGCTGGAGTAGTTGAATGGTAATAGTAGCGGTGAAATATTAATTATTTGATCTAGCAACTATAAAGCATTTCACCTATCAATGTTTTATGATAAATGTGAAGTGTGTTTAAGTGTTGGTCAATGCGACTCGGTAAAATATTTAGATAATGTTCCAATATATGAAGATAGACCCATTGCCTTAGGATCTTTTAGGAAGAATTGGCCAGCATTTGCGTTAGAAGTAAAAAAGCAGGATAATCATTATTAATTCTTACAAGAGTTTTAAGAACCAAAGTGCTCGAACAAGAAGGAAGCTAGAGACCATACAAATGTGGCGGAATTAGGGAACAACAATAATACAGGAGGCTAGAATATTAGATATATCTAGCACTTTCAAGGAGGCCCAAGATTAATGTTATTATGATGTATGTGAAACACATTATATTCTGATGAAAAAAGCAACTTTAGAAGCACCTTAAATAGAAGTCGTATAAGGGTGCAAGATATGATTTCTTTCCTTCCTGGAGATCAGGAGAAAATGGCACATTTAAGATTAGAGAGGGAGGAACTAAGAAAAAGAAAAAAAAGATCAATTTTTCATTCAAGACTAAAAGGAACCGACTCAAGATTATTAGCTAATTGTCAGGGAAGAAAAAGCTCCGATATAAAATAAGCCAGAAAGTATATAAGAATTTTGGAATTGGCTGTAAAAAAAAGCAAATTATAGAATGAATTTAAGTTCTAAGCTAATCTAGAGAAACTAAGAGTGTTCAAAATTCTGTAAAGTGAAAATATCTTTGCTTCTTAGCGAACTTTCTTATTTGAAAATTTAAATGAGAAATCATCACATATGTTAACATTTTTGATAATTCAGTGACAGGTATGCAAATATATTTGGCGATTTTGGCAACCTTTTTACACTTTTTAGGTAAATTGTGGGTATTTCCGGATGTATTTAAATCTTACTGCAAATGGATTTGGTGTTATGCTCTTATTGAAAAATTCCGACTCGTATTTGTTGTAGTTTTTGACCTTGATGAAACCACTGAACTTTTCTAAGATTCTGATTCAAATTGCTACATAGTGTTTTTGATTTGTCTTTTGCTTTGTGTGTGAACTAGTGTTTTCCATTGGCAGTTGCAGAATATTAGAGTTTTGTTTAATTAACTGTAAATATTTGTAAATAACTATTGTAGAGATATTTTTTTGTTTGTGCCGTTTTAATTAAAATCAATTCAATCTGCGAAATTATCCGAATGATGACAATATTAGTTTTGGTTTTTTTTTATGAATTTCAACTTTCTTATTCCTAAAATAATCTTAGTTTAGGTACCTCAGAATTATATACAGCCCAATTTTCTTTTTCAAATATAAGAAAAATTCTCCACCCCCTCAAATAACGCAATGCAACCTTTGATCCTAAACAATTGTTATACAAAAGAATTCTTCACTTAAATGATAGTTATTAATCAAATGCATGCTCATAAATGTTTTGAATATTCATAGAAAACATCTTTGCTCTCTATTTCTCGGTGAGCCTCTCTAACAAACAAAGTAGATGCCACGGGTATTCAATCAATCACACTTAACGAAAGAGGAGGGAATTCGGCAGTGATATCCAGGCAACTCAGGTTTTTTTAGTTTTAATGAAAAGGCATTTGTATTCATTCCGCATTTGTGATACATTTAAAGGGAAAAAATTTAGTAACCTTAAAGTTATGTAAGTAAATCTCATTAACATCTCTCAAATTTCTATGGTTACAAATACAACCGAACTTGAATTTTCCAAAATTCAAATCTTCAAATATTAGCATTGATTTTGGAAGGGAAAGAAACAAACGGAAAATTTCTAAATTGAGAATTAATAGATAAGATGGCGCCTTTCACTTTGGTACATCCTTTCCTAATCAAAGCATGTTTTTTTTTAAACAACTAAGAAGATATTTTACACAATGTCTTGTTCTTATATAATTGAAATATATATGTATGCACCTGATAAAAATTATTAAAAAATTAAATTTATATAAATTAATTATTAAAAATTTATTTCTATAAAAATTAAATATGAATTATAAAAATGAATCTTCATTTTTATAATTTAATTTGTGTTTCTTTCTTATGTAGTTTTACAAAGTTTTATGTAATCTAACATATGCTTGTTTCATATTATTCATAAATTAAAACATAAGTTAATTTATAATTAATACGTTATTAAAAGTTTTTTTTTCTTGAATTGACAATTTTTTTTATTTAATTTTTATGATTTACTCAATCATATAAACTTCTACTCAACCGAATCGATTCAATTGTCATTTAATTTCAACGACATGGAATTATATAAATTCTGCATTCTATATGAAATTTATATAACATTAGAAAATTAAATATTTTGAAGAATAATTTCTTCTTTTAAATAAAATATTTAATAAAAAATTATTAGTATATAACTTTTATAAAAGACTAATTTATACTACAAGTTAATTAAAACCTTTTGTTATTGCTTTTATATTTCATTCAAAATCGCATGCTTGTATTTCTTTTGAAATAATATTTTAATCCAGAAATCGTTTGCGCTTTAATTTTAAGTTTCATTGATTTTCAAAATACCTTCCAGACACAGATAAGGCTGCTAGATTTTTCTATTAAAAGGAAAGATATCAAGAGAAACTAATTATACAATTTTATGAAAATATTAGTTTTACACTTGGATGGACAAACTAGTACTGAAGAATTTTTCTTATTAAACTAAAAGTAATTATAATGTGAGATAGAGCTTGTGTAATGTATATAGAAAAAAAAAGAAACCAATAAAAAGTATATTTTGAATTATAAGTATATCTAAAATTAATTTGATAATTAGGTGAGATAATGTGTTTTTGTTTCATTCTAATGTCATTTTTTGTACCTTTTTTCAGAGCATAGTATCGGCAGAAACAATGCCACTTTGCGACATGGGCCCACAAATTTTTACGAATACAGGATTTTACAAGGTAAGTTTTTATTTAATGCTAGCATTAACTTTTTTTAAAAAAATATTTTAGTTTCTTTTTTTGCTTCTCATAAAGTTCAGAATTAGGCATAATTTGTGTTTAGAATTTCCTATATGAAAGCATTTAGATTCCAATAATTTTACTTAGAGAAAGACCATTTTTTATGGGTAATACATTGCTGATTAAAAAAAAAATGTGAAAGACACATGAAGTCATGGATTTCTTGTTTCATGCAAGATTACATTGAAATTCAATTCTATTAATGCTTTGCCTTGCATGTTGGTTGAAAATTCACTAATTTAAAAACGTATATCTTTACATCAATGTGATTTGGTTTAACAGAAAAGGTGCATGTTGTGGTGTCTTTTTTCCCCACATTTGTTTGGAATTACTAGATTTGTATTCATTTATTTGAAATGAAAAATCAAAATTTATGATTTAAATCAAATCAAATTAATTAATGACAATTATCTTTAGTCGAAATAAGTATTTAAAGATTTATCATTTATTAATTATTTAAATTGTTTAATTATTATTATTAACAATTATAATTTATGCAAAATTAAGAAAAAATTAAGTTAAATTGTAAAAAAAAAAGTAATTGCTTAAGAAATGGATCGCAAATGGATTTGAAAGACAATTGTTTGTGGACATTTATACCGTTGTCTTTCTCCAATTTCCAAGTAGCTAAAATTATGTTGGAAATAATACAGAAATATTTTTTGTTGTACTCGTTGAAAATGGATTCTATTTGTCTAAAGATGGCGGTTCTATCTTTTTCTTTTATTTTTCGATGGGTTTTCTTTATTCCTTGTACTAAAATAATTCTCACATTGCAATGATTACAATTACCAAATTGTATACTGCTAAGAATTTGTCCTACTAGTATCATAAAATCTAGAGTTATTGTGAAAAAAATTACAAATGATAGAAGCTTTAAAATGACGAAACACTTGCTTAGGAGTAAATGCAGGCACGGATAAAACAAAAAAAATTTTAATCTAACTTTTCAAAGATGGCAACTATTAGTAGACTTTAGTTCAAAAGTTATTTGTTCAAATGTGGTTCATTAAGTTAGCAATAATCCACTTAATTTGAATCATCTTTTAACTTCCAATAAGAAGAAAGTTAAGGGGAATTTTAAATCTCATTAATCCAAGTCATTCTTCTTCTTTGTCTGCTTAATTGTAAATCAATAAATGACTATGAATTGCATCCACTCGAAAGTATTTTCAATACTTTCCTTAAAATAATCTTCCTAAATTAAATTTTTAGTTGCTTATCACA
Organism: Argiope aurantia; assembly: GCA_026543865.1. NCBI lineage: Eukaryota > Metazoa > Arthropoda > Arachnida > Araneae > Araneidae > Argiope > Argiope aurantia. Next base: position 14,981 of record JAPMOR010020967.1, read on the forward strand.
TATATACTTTATGAAATAAAATCAGAAAGTGTCATTTGATTTTTATCGTGCAAAATCTTTTTTTTTTCAAACAATGCTTTTTATGACTAGTTAAAGGAAATCTCTGAATTCCTTTCTGAAATAAGACAAATGCCAAGTATTTATTTTTAAAGAAAGTGATATATATTGTCACGTAGAACTATAGTATAGAACTCAATGACACACACAAGAGGTAGAGCTAAACTAATTTATTAACTGAACTCAGAACTGAGAATACAGTAACTGACAAATCTTCTGCTTTTATACAAGCAGAGAAAGTTCCAGAATATTCTTCTGGAGACAGTAAGAAAAGTCCAGAACACTTGTCTGGTAAACTAAAGAAATGTTCAGTATCTTCTGGAACATGAATTAAAGGGAAACATAAAATCAAGGAATTAAGTACTTACATATACTATTAATCGCATTGTCTCTAGCGGGATTCGAACCCAGATCTTTTGATCATGAAACCAGTGCCATGACCATTCGGCCATGGAGATTCGACTGTCTTTCTTCAATGCGGCAATATGAAAGATATGAATTAGACGGGATGTTCTTGGGGTAAAGCAAGTATTTGACATTTGCCAGTTTACTTCGACAAAAATTTGGAAACATTTCAAAAGTCAAGAAGATTTTCATTACCGATTACAAAAATAAATTGTATTTTATTCGGAAAATTATTTTTACGATTTGTGTTTTTTGTGTTCTAACACAATTTATATTTGTCGTTTCTGTACATTTCGTATAAAGAAACAAATATCCTAAATATATTAAGAATGCTAGACTCATAAAATAATTGTTATGCATGTGAATTTGCGCTACATGAATCAATAAAAAAATGCAAGCGGAATTCTGAAAATTTTAAAAATACAATAAATAAATAAATAAAAACATTCTTAATTCAAATATACATTGATAGATAGATAGATTATGTTATGATTTTGATAACATCTTGCACAAATTATCTCTACAAAACACACACAAAAAAAATGTTTTATTAACATATATGAAGTAATGTATTTATTACCAAGCCTACAATCATTAATAAAATTCTTTTACTTTTATCGTCTGATATCTGTTTCTTTTGAGCAAAACTCAAAAATCATGAAATTTATGCACAAAATAAAAAAATAGCACTTATTCTAAGTAAATGCAACGATCCATAAAAATATACTAATATTTCTTTATAATTGATATAAATATATTTAGTAAAATAATTATTTACCATGTGTTACTCTTTGTGACATATATTAATTGATAGTGAATGCTTTATCCTTATTTGCAAATGAACAAAGAATTTAATATTTGATAAGAGGCCTTCTAGTAATTAATTCGAACAATTAATTACTAGAAGACAATTAATTACTTAATTACTAACAATTAAGACAGAATTATAGTTTCAATATCTGACAGCTAATAATTAATTCGAACAATTATTATTTAAAAAAACTTTATAACTTATATAAACGTCGATGCATTGCAGCTATTAGAAATACTATTTATCCAAAAAATTTTGAAAAAAAAAATTTGATGTATTTTATTATTGGTATTTCAGATCATATCTAAGCTGTAATAAAAATAAAACATTATAATATGAATTATAATTCGTTGAAATTATATAAATCTGCTTTTTAAAAAGATAAACATATAAATCGCGTATTACTAAAAATGAAGTATGTCATTAATTTCAAAAGCAATATTTGCTTTAAAATTTGACTTAAAATACATTTTACATAAATTGATAAGAATTAAAAAGAATCGAAAAAACCGATCATAAACTTAGCTCATCTTCGAACAAAAAGTTAAAATGACATATTATCTGTCAAAGAATATCCTAAAATTGCTCATACTTTTCTTTTATTTTCTCACAAAATATCTTGTTTTGAAATGCTTTACCCAATCCAGTAACGCAACTAAACTTTAGGCAATCGAATTCCTAATTGAAATCGGGAGATATTCTTTCTTCTATTTGAAATATAAACTCTTCACTTTGATGATTTATTTCGAAAAGAAAGGATCGAACAAAATATCGGCTTTGTTAATGCTGTTACTTTTTTTTTCTTTTTCTCTTTTTGCTATCCAATGTATTTTCAGAAGAAAGGGGACAAGTGCTTTACAACGAAATATTTCACGCGTCGCTGATATTTTATTTCTTAGATGAAAAATACTGAACTAGAACAAATGATAAGTATTCTCAGCCATTCATTACACATGTGTATTTCAAAATAATGTCATAATAGCTTATAAATGGAATTTTTCAAGACTTTTATGAAGAAATATTTCACTCTTAGTTGAAAAATGTTAAGGTGTACGTATAGACTAGAAACTTCGAAAATCGTTCAAAATATAGAATATTTTTTATTGCTTCAAAATGTTCTATGATCCTTTATTTCAAACGATACCAAAATATTGTCAATATTTGGAATATTTCTCTATTTATAATTATTTTTAATTAGGTACTTTCACTAAAAACTCTAGTTTCGTTTTTTTTCAAACTCATTTTGTGAAGAATGATATTTTCCCACTATGTTGCTTCATTCAAACAATCATAACTCAACAAGACATTAACTAAATACAAATATTTATATATCAAAATAACCTGTATGAAACATTGGATGTTTTGCGCCTCAATCAAAGTTATGTTTATAGAAATAAATTTTTAATAGCTATTTAAAAATTAAAATTACAGAAAATAACTCGCTTTTTCTATTCATTGTTGGTGAAAAAATTGTTTAAAAAAAACTATATATTTTTATAACTTGATTGCGGCAGACAACATGAAGACTAATATTAGGCATAATTTCCAACTAAAATTGTTTGTCTGTACAAATTAGAATTTAAGATATCGTGATTAAAAAAAACATGCTAATTAGCTCGTTAAATATTATTTAATTAATTAATAATTAGTGTAATATAGTTTTTTCTCACTGAAATGAGTTTAAACATATATTAATGACCTACTATGAAAAAAATTGGATTTTAAAGTTAAAATTTAAAAAAAAAAATTCTTCTAGTGTGTATGTACACCTTAAACAAAATTAAATAATAGGTTCTCTAAGTTATTATACATGTATAGTATAATAACTATACATGCAATATATGTATAGTATACAGCGATATAATAAAGAAATATCGCTGGCTCTCCGTCTGAAGGTACACGGATAATAAACATTGAATTACTCGGACCGTCGCAACAGCAATATTGGCGGAAACTGTAATTGAGACCTGAGGAAAATCATCGGCCATGGTGAAACCCTTCCCTAGGTACGCCCCGTTATCGATGGCAGGAGCCAGAGTTGAACAACGAAAGGTGGACCCCCACCTTTTTGTGTACCCTCCAGAGTGGCGAGATCCAACCACCATGCCGGAAGCATCTCATCCTCATTTCGAGTTGCCCCCGGGGTATATACTGTTTAGTAAAAGATAATTTTAAATTAAAAATAGTTGCTAGAGGTAATTATCTAAATATGTTTAGCCTTTTCTCAATATACTCCCTTTTACACGCATACAATACACTTATCCCACTTTTTTATCCAATTTTCAAACAAATGCAGAACATTATTTGTCGTCAGATCGTTCCAAATAACCTTTGTATCTGTCAAATTTTCTTTTTGCGTTGAAAAACTAATTATCCTCAAGTGGTTTCTGAAACAGTGAAAGGAAAAAACATACATGAGGTTGAATTAGAGTATACAGAGGAAGATGACTATATATGACATTAATTTTCAAAAGATATTTAACATTTAGAATATAGGGTCTTGTGTTATCATGGTGTCGAATCCGTCATCCTGTTTATAAAAATGGCATTTTTGCAGCAGATACATCTTTACAGATTTTTAAGTATAGTATGCTTCGTAACTGTTATATCAACATCGAAAATAAAAAAAAATGATATGATTATAACTTTTAGAGTGAAAGCAAACCTTCTACCGCTTTTCAGTAATGGAGAAAAAAGAGAATTTAGCATAAAACTTTGTTGCTTGAAATCAATGTCATAATGATGCAGCCAACCTTTATTAGCAATAAAAGCTTTCGAAAGAAATATGCTTTCATTTCGCAGTCTAATCAACCCCGAAAAAATATTTTTAAAAAAATGTGGTTCTTATGGCGCAAACGCAGACGTCCCATAATCCGCTAAAACCCGAAGCTTAAAAAAAGTTAGTTTAAGCTAAACGAAAGAAGTCAGAATATAATTGAAGTCTCGTCATGATGCAATGGGAAGGTGGCTGAAGATAGGCCAATCGAGATACTAGAGGAGTAAGACTGAGGAAAGTCATGAGATAATTGAAATCTGGAAATGATGCATTGGGAAGATTGCTGCAGATAGACCAATCGAGATACTGGAGGAGAAAACTGAAAAAAGTCAGGAGATAATTGAAATCTGGTCATGATGCAATGGGAAG
>JAPMOR010021048.1:0-18523 GCA_026543865.1 Argiope aurantia
GTGCAGTTTAAGAGTAGCATCCAATCGATAAACATTTTCACGTTAAATTATGGGAAAGTGCATCAAGAAGTGTCAGGCATTTATATTTCCCCATGATAAAAGTAAGTTAATTTTAACCACACATTTTTTTATATAGAAAAATATAAAATTATATGATATAGTGTTTACCATTGAATCAAATTATAAATTTATCTTGTCTCTTCCTTTGAAAGATTTTTAATTTTCTTCGTCATATTCGCTAAAAATGTATGATTTTTTTATTAGAATGCAAATTAAAATAATTACATAAACAATGTATTCGGCTGAATAAATTTCGTCCAATGACGAAAGAAATTCAAATGACTATTGAAAAACAACTCGCCGCAAATATGATGTTCTTTCCGTAATTCCATTAATTTTTTTTTTTTTTTTACTTTTTTTAAGATTTTAATTCTTTGGAAGTCAACATGTGTCAATGAATCTTCTTAGAACATATTTTCGTTTATACTTTTTAAAGTTTTTATATTATTTAGAACATTCTATTAATTTTTTTAAAACTCAAAATGGTGACTTTGTCCAGAAAACTTATTTTGAATAAGTTATTTGTAGTTCTATACTTTCAGAAAAACTTCAAAGTTCGAAAGAAATAAAAAGTTCTTTTCATATCAACGAAAGTCATGAAATGTTTTGAGAAATGTATGAATCTAAACTACAATTGGCATTATAGATTTCTTAAATTGACCTGGGCTACCGCATCTCTAGTGCCTAAAAATTAAAACAACCTATCATATCAAGATTTAATTAAAATTACAGAAAATGGAATCTCAATAAAGTATTTCAAACATCGATTTTACTGTACGATCGTCGAAAAAGTGTATTCCAAAAGCAAAATTATCTTCTTTCCAGCAGTACTACAAACCTAAATGAAATTTCCATGCCATGCAAGTAAAAACGTCATTAAGTTGGCCGTATAAATCATACCACAACTAACTGGGAGATTTTCAACCAATGCTTGCACAATTCTGATTGCGCATTCAATTCATATAATGCCATAATAACAGTCATATAAAGTCATAATCATAATTTCATGTTGCATTGCAGGGAAGTGACGTTATGCATTTTTTTTCCCCTAGAAAAGTAGGTAATGGATTTTAGATCTAAATTGAAGGTGCTTTTTTCGTCTATCTCTTGATTGAAGAGAAGTCCCAAAATCCATTTAGTTACAACCGGCAAATTAGCAAAGCGGTTAATCACTTCAATTTAAACTTCGTTACAATTTCAAATCTTTATGACTAATATTAATTATGTTTATTTCTATAAAATAAAAACAGTGAATATATATCCTTATTTAAAAAAAAAGAAGGGTAAGGGAAATTAGTAAGATACATCTCTATATTTAGACAACTGAAATGACCACTCCGCATCACGATTTTATCCGAAAATGCGGGAAGCAATTTGAAAAACGTGCTATGCACAAAAGTGAAGGGACGTTCTTTGTTTTTACTTATTTGTTAGAAGACAAAGTCTTTATCGACTCATTTTTCAAGAGCTTCTTTTTGACAAAAATATTTGTTAAATGTCTTGATGATTTAGTTGATTCCAACGGATTGGTATGAGATATGATTTGGATTTTTCTGCCACGAGATCCATGGTGCTGACCATGCTGAGCCATAAAATTGATCTAAGAATAGATCGAGATTAATCTTTTACCATCTCTTCTCACAAGCTCCCATCTCTTCCAACAAGAAGTTCTGATGTATTTCATCAACGATACATAAAGCAACAAATATTACACCCCTATCAGTTAATATTGACTAACTCGAAACGAGAATAATGTAGTCATAGTCAGGAATAAGAATATATAGATAAGCATAAAAATGGCTAGATTATATTCAGAATTCTTAATCGCATTGATGAAACTATTATATTTACAACTTTTCATTGATATTTTTTAAATGAAAAGAATGATGATGAAAATTAAATGAATGATGATGTTGTGATACAAGATGGCAACACTTTTTTTGTTTTTTTGTTTCATGAATATAAGGCTTTATTCATCCAGTTTAAGAAGAAACAACTCGGCCTTTTGATTCTGCAACATGAATTAACATTTCAGGAAGGTAATCACAAACTGGCTATTCTGGCCCGTTTTCTTTCTTTCTTTCGCCGCAGAATATCCATCCATTCTGACCCGCTGGATGGCATACAGAAAAACGTGAATGATTGAACCGCCGCAACAGCAACAACTGCGATTGAGTCCTAAGGCCACGGTATAACCCTTCCCCAAGGAAATGCGTCCCGTGATCGATGGGAGAAGTCAGACCCCCACCACCCCTCCTTTCGTTTGCCCACAAGGGTGGCGAGAACCAAACAGCATGCTGGAAGCTTCTCATCGTGAATTACGAGATGTCTCTCCCATAGGAGATTCTAGGAAGGTAACATCCCAGGATGGAAAGAGGTTAATAAGCCAAAAGTAGTGGTTATGATATTAGTGATAAAGTGAATAAAATTTACATTAAATATTGCAATCAATGCAACATGTTTACATGGTAAAGTAAAGTTTCATGATTAAATAGTGACAGCAATTGCTGAATTTTAAAAGCATACAAAGAAAATAATAACAGAAACAATTCAACAACACAACATATAGCAAATAGTTAAAAATTATTATAAAACTCTATGAAGGACAAATGAAATTTAAATGGGAATAGAGTATAACGCAACCGAAAAGAAATATAAGAAAAAGTCATAAAACATAAATAATGTCTTTTAAAATTGGGTTACTTTTTCGTTAATTACCTAGTATGTTAAAATATAGTAAGTAAAGATTCCCCCCAAAACTCACTTCAAGACCCTACCGGTAAATCTGATTCAAAGTCAAGTGATTTTTATCCAGAAATATAAGAATAATAGAATAAATGTCTATACCGGAAATGGGTGCATCGTTATTTAAATAAAATGTATATCTTTTTTATTTGAATTTTTTCACTGTATCCAATTTTAATGCTGTTAATTGCTTAAAATGTATTTTTAGAGTTTCTAATATCTTCTGTTTTATTAAATATCTATGAAGCATTATAATTTTAACCAATAACGATTAATTTTGTAAAATATTTTGGAATAACTTTTTTTTTTATTTCTTTTCTACTAAATGAGGACAAATAGTAGATGATAAAGTTTAAGCTCTTACATTTCATTATGTTATTCACAAGTTAAAACTTGTAAAATAATGTTTATAATATTAATTTAATCTTTAAAATTTAAAGAAGGAGAAGTTATTTCGCTGCATAAAAATAATTTTATACATTGAATTTATTGACAGAACATATTAATCACTATGTTAATGAAATCTATTCTTTTAAAAGATCGGAATTTAAGAAAATAAAATAACTATGAAATTTAATTTGCATTCAAAAAATGGTGATTGAAGTATTATTTACTTAGGAAATCAAACTGTAAGGTCTTTCACTACCATGTAAATTTATTTAATCTGAAATATCAAACTGGTCAAATCTCGGTTTTTCCTTATCTTACTATTTCCTTAAACGGTTTCATTATAAAATGTTGGATGAAAAATTAGTCAAGATTTAACTCTATAAGAAATTACTTTTTGTAGAATAATATTCTTCGGGACTACATAATACGTAACTGATGCTTGATTTACAACAATACAAAAATAAAGCGTTCCGTGGTGGCCTGAGGGTAAGGTCTCGGCTTTGAAACTGGAGGGTTTCAGGTCGTGCAAGCAGGTTTGGTTGCACGTTAAATTCATCGTGGGCAAAACACCTTTCCTGTGGCATGGAGTAGATGCTTGGAGAGGGGATGCGAGCTCAGGTGTTGTTCTCGTCATCTGACAGAGCTAGAAATTACGAGGTTCGTCCCAAAGTAGCCTTAGTGTTGTTTAAAAACTGGACTTTAATATAATTAAACACAAAATATATCTTCAGTGTACGAATTTTTCTTTCTTTTTACTCATTACACGGGAAAATTAATTTTTTTAATTAATTGTTGTCAGTATCGTTATTCCTACCATTTGGTAATTAATTTATACGATAAAAATTTAGACTCAAAGAATCTTTTACCTAACTAATTTCTCCGTTTAACATTTATTTCCGAATCTTTTATTGGTTAAGAAGAACCGCTTACCTCAAACAAACGGAAGCTCTCTTCTAAATTTTTTTGTTCTGGTTCCTGGAATCTTTATAAAATAGTTCTTTCGTAGTTATAAATTTGAGATCTATATTAACTTTATGCCGAGCAATAATTTATGATGAGTTTGTAATATTTCTTGATATCTTTAAAATAATAGATTACTTTATTTTAATTTGTAACCTGATATATTGCTACAGTACTAACTACCATATAATTCTCTTAAAGCAAAAAAAAAAAAAAAAAAAAAGAAGAAGAATTTATTCATTTTTTAAAAATTTAATTATTTAAAATTAATTCATACTTCTGGACCAGAGTTCATAGTATGACAGTGTCTTGGGTTTGATTCATCTCTCTTTAAATAAATCATTCCAAAAATTTGCTTTCAATTTTACTTGACAACTTCCTCACAAAAAGTAATTCAGATAAAGGTGTCCTTTCGCCACACGTGTGTTTAAATCAAAGATTGACTGCTCCGACCCACCGGAAAGCACACGGAAAAACTTGAATCACCGGACAGCCACCACAGCAACACTGACTGGAACTGTGGTAGAGTCCTAAAGGCCATCACAGATCACGGTACAACACTTAACTAAGGAAGTGCGTCACGTCATCAATGGGACGTAGCCACTCCAACCCTTTCGTATATCCTTAAGGGGGCGAGAACTAACTACTATGTGGGAAGCTTCTCATCTACAAATAGAAGGTGCTCCCATCGAGGGCCCGCTTATGTTTAAATGTGGTAGCTAAAAACAAAATATTGCTATGAAATATAGTTTTAAAAAAAATCAATAATATTTGTAAAGCAATTGCAAAGATAAGAAATGGTAGTATGGAAAACATTTTTTTTCTCTGAAATTTAAAATGATATAAAAGTACTGTATTGTTCTATATATTCTTCACAGTTATTTCGGAAAAATACTAATGTTTCGATTAATATGAAATTGAAAGTCTGATGAAAATTTTGCTGTGAGTACCTATTACCTCAAAAGTAAATATTTGCCCGTTTCAGTAGTTCTATGCCCAACGACTGACCAGTCTGAAGTTTTACAAATAGGACCCAACCTATAACCAATATGCTATGTTAAAATTAAGAAGAAAAACGATAAAAGGCCTGTTAAAAATTATTTGGTTAGTATATAAGTATATATGTATTTAAAGTATTGTAGAGAAGAAAAAGCAGTGATGTGGATCCGTGTCGTATATAATAGGTTATTTTTTTCATAACATGAACAAATCAGAGATACAAAGAAAATCACAAAGTATGAACGATGTGGTCATTTTGGTAATCATTTTCACTATAAACATTAAAACAGTCTTTGATAAACATATTAATAATGAATTGTATATGGGATTATTGTATATGCATTTTATATTTTGAAATTTTGCACAATTTCGTTTTTTGTTATCCAAAATTTTATTTTTTTAGCTTACTTTTCCTTTTTTGTGTGTCATACATTTTTCTAACAATATTTTTTATTTACGATGCAACCCCTTTTTTTTATTATCATTCATTTTTATGATTAATTTTTTTTACTTTATTTCGCATGAAGCATTATCCTTATATGTTCCTTATATGTTTGAATTCATTCTGATTTTTTCTGCAGATACATGGTTTCGACAACAATAAATTATTTTAATTATTTAAGAACTCTGCGTTACGGGTTAATGCATAAATTGAGCTAAAAACTGATTTCCGAGAATCTAATAATTAATATTTCCCAAATCTAATCATTAATATTTCTTAAATATTAATGATTTGATTCCGTGATATTAACTATGAATTATCAAAGAGTAAAGATTTAAATAATATTTTTAAGTGTAGTAATAATATACCCCTTTTGTATTAGGTTTTTTATAGTTCGGTTATTAAAGTTAATTAGTCCCATAATAATAGTATCAAAAGGAAATGAATATAGAATCAGCATTTATTAACAAAAATATAGGTGAAAATAAGCAATAAATTTTTTAAAAAATCTACTCTTAATTTTTATTTTGAATATTTCGATAGTTTCTGGATTCTTCAATAAATTTTTTTGCGACATTTGAAATTTGTAGGTAGGAGTATTTGGCTGCGAAACTTTTCTTTCTGATTCTCTTCTGTAATAGATGATATAATGATACTTAAAAATCATTTTATGGCTTTTTTATTTCTAATTTCGGAATTATGTAAATTTGACAATTTCAACGTATAGATCTGTTGATTTTTTGGCGCCACTCTTATTAAGAAGAAAATGTCCAGGGTTTTTTTTTTTTTTTTTCATAATCTTTAAATTTATGTTCGCAGTTTTTTTTTTTTCTTTCTTTTCTTTTCTTTTTTTAGAGAATCAATATCAGCATAAGATTCACCCTGAAAAATAATTTCATAAGCACATTTCCAAGCTCTTGATATGGTTATTTTGTTGTACATAAAATGTTGTGCAGCTACCGTAACTTCATTTTTCTGCAACTTTTCACTTTTCTTTTGATGCATCAAGAATTGAATAATCACAGCTCCATCTTGAAAACTCTATTTTCTCATTTTACTTTTACAATCGGTTGATAATCAAATGAAATAAAAACAATTCATCTCTTTGACTATTAATGGATGGAATTAGAAAAATAGTTACGATTTGTAATAATTAGGTGAGTCCAAAATTTCAGAGATGTGTTAAAACAACTGGTAGATGTTTTGAGACATTGACTGATGGCTACGCAATTGAGCACAACAACATAACTTACAGCTGCCTTCGCCAATAATTCCCATTTAAATATTCTTTTGCTATTTCTATTATTAAACAGAGAGACTATGAAATAATTATCGTCAAATCTAGCAATATCATAAGGAAATTAAGATAAAATCTAAATGATAAAAATCAAATATTAAAATATACTATAAGTGATAAATAAATATTTAATTCGAACAATTTAATTCGAGTATTTCTATCAGAATGTCAGGAGTTTGAAGGTCCAAATTTTTGCATCCATATTTTTGATAAAAAATTAACCAAAGTCAAAATTTAAAAATACATTAAAATTGTTTTCTTATAAGAAAAATATTAAGAATGCGAATTAAATATTTACTACATTTTAGGACAAGATTCTAATTGAATATTATATAACATATTAACTAATTAGAATATATTAACTGAATATAAACTAATTATAGTTTGTGAGATAGTCAAGCTATATTATGTATTCTTATAAATTTAGAATATTAATAGAAGATAATTATCTTCAGGATGAAAATCTAGAATATTAATATAGCTATAAGGAAAGTTGGATGATTTGACACAGTTATTTCCGCGGCAACGGCATTGGCTATATTTGACTTCTTAAAATTACTGGTATATGGGTATATTACATAAGAAAGAAAGATCGAAAAATAAAAATAAAAAATAATATCTATAAAAACTTTAAAAAATAAGCATTTTTATTAGGGTATTAAACAGAAAAAAAATGTTTTTCAATCAAAATAAAAAAAGTCAAATAAAATTAAAATAAAGCATTTCTCTTTCACATGTCCTAAGATTTAGCACTCAAAAAGAAGACAGTCAGCATCGTAAGTTCCACAATTACATTTCCCATTCTTACCAAAGATGCCTTACTAATGTATTTTGAAGATAAAATGCCCAGAAAAAGTTTGATTAAAGAAAAGAAAAAAACGACTTTTAATCTCTTCAAGTCTACTTTCTCCAAAAATTATCTTGCAACTCTACTTTTTTATAGTTAGATTATTCCTGTTGAGAAAAAATCATTGATTTTTTTAAAAATTATTTTGAATCGAAAATTTGAATTAAAAAATCGAAGCCATGGGTATATTACAATTGGCATTTTCAGTTGCGAACTTCGTAAGTTCATCGGTTCCAAATGTTATTTAGTTTTTGTCTTTTTTTTTAATATTCAGAATAAGTTTTTACTTATTCAGAAATTCTAAGGCCATAAGAGGGATTTTTTTTTATTTGAAGCAATTGTAAATTTATCAGATTGTTGTTCGATTATGCATTCAATAGCAAGCTTTATGGTTGAGATTTTAGCCATAAAAACTGAATAAGTATCTGAAGGTCTATATATTTTGTTTTTACATTCATTTCTCATCAATAAAATTTACAAAACCACAGCCAGCCTTATCACCTAATTTTGACCCATCTTTGTAAATATTTTTCTCCAATTTCCTTTCCTAAAATGTTCCGAATTCAGTGTTTGAGCTTCCCACTCTTGAATTGAGTTCCGTTATATTTTGACTCGGGAAAATAGTAAACCTAAACAATAACGTATTTCTTTGAATTCCCTTGAACATTAATTACAACTAAATTGCTTTCTTTGATAAGTTATCTAAATAAATTAAAAAAACATTTTATAGTAATTTACGAAGGTGTTTCGTTCTTTACTGAACCTTGTTTTTAAATCGGTGGGCAGCATTCACAATTTCTAAAAGCTGATACCCCCTCTGAAAAGTCTCTGTAATTGAAAATTTATATCTTTATCACATGCAATTTCGAAAACAAAGGCTGGATAAAGATAACACGTTATGCGCCGCATAGAATTGCCCAATTTTCTTTTCAAATCTTCTATTTTAGAACATTTCTATATCGTTTTTTTTTCAAATGAACGCATCTGTATAATATGATATCGCAAATAAATCACACTTAGATAGCATAATAATTTATAAAATACATTGAACATCGTATTTTAAATTCATTCTAAGTTTCAATTTAAAGTTTATAAAGAGTTACAATTGCATCTTTTATTTATTTATTTATTTATTTTTTGTAATCAATTCCTATTTTCTAATAGGAAACTATTCTGATGTAAATATCGATAGGATCTTTATGTAATGGAATCGTGCATACTTAAAAACATTTCATTTTAAATTCCATTCCATTCTCTTTAGCCTAGAAGATGTATCTGTCTTATTATTTTACTGTTAACAATGTCTCAAATCTGATTGTCCCTGATTAAGTATCGAAATTTGTTGTAGAAAATATCATTCACGCTGGCAGAGTGTTTAATAAATTTAAAAAAAAAAACGCTATTTGCATTACACTTTATATGTAAATATATAGTAGCATTACGTTTATTTGCAATGGAATATTTTCTATTCATAATGTTCGCGAAGACTCAAATCAAAACTCATCATCAAATTCAAACAAATAGCGAGCCACTAACTCAAAAAAATGCATGTCGAATGAAAAAAATTTTAATTAAAAAATGCAAAAATATAATAAATAAATATTAGCAATGATTTTTACTTTTTCCCAAGAAAGAAGAATATGATAAATCAATGTAAATATAAAATAATGAAAATTAGAGACATCCGCTCATTGACTTTGCTATATGTTCATACTTAAGTTTATATGTAGATCAATATATTAGGCAATTTATTCGATGAAGAACCTATCTAAGTTACTAGATGCCAAAATAGATGTTGGTATTTCACCCCCGATATTGATGCAGGCCAAACAAGAGAGAATGTTTTTAACTCCGTACAGCGTTACAGAAGACAGTGGATAATTATATCATCGAAGACTTCCTTCCATTCATTAGAGATTTTGTTCCATGAATTTTTAAGAAACCTTCCAACCATTTTCGAAATTCTGGGTTTTTATACTTCAAAAAATGCTACTAAAAATTTCGAGTCTTCTAACTGGATATTTTTCACAAATCTGCAGATATCGGTTTGCTATTTTTCACTTAAATCCCTTCAAAATATAATGGAGACCATCCTTTAGAATTCTTAATTTTCTATCAACCTTGTGAAGCTAAATCCTTCAATGAAAATTACATATTTCACATGCCCTTTCTTCAGCATCTGAATCATTCATCTGATGATCTTGGTCTTCCAGAACGTTGTTATTGTTTATAATGGCACTTGCCATGAACAAGCTTGCTGACGAAGTCAGCGATTTTAAGCTAAGGGGGCGTCTCTTGTTTTATTAGCGCCAACTAGGGTTAAGAGTACGTCTTAGCTACTCACGCATCACATTCACTTGCACAACCCCTTTTTACAGATGGGCACATTCATACATCTCACAGATAGAACAGATAAAGAACAACCATGCCCGAACCGGGACTAGAGCCCAGGACGCGCAGATCACGGGAAAGACTCGCTACCCGTATGCCAGGGCGCCGGCTTTTTATAATGGCACATGCCATGGACAAGCTCGCTGACGAAGTCAGCGATTTTAAGCCAAGGGAGCGTCTCTTGTTTTATTAGCGCCAACTAGGGTCAAGAGTACGTCTAGGTCAAGAGTACGTTACTCATGCATCACGTTGTCTCTGAACATTCTTAACAGTTCCATTTACTTCAAACTTATCTCTGAGGAAGGATTTCAAACGGAAAAGAGTGGAATTCATTTCAAAATTGTATTTTCACTTCTGACTCGTCAACTTATTTCTAATGGCGCATTGATAAAAAATTTCCTTCTTGAAAGTTTATATAATTTGGATAATCCAGTATCATTGAATAGAATTTCTTAAAAATTCGAATTCGAGATTTTGACAAATCTGCGCATTTTAATCCTCTCTGAGTTCGAAAAACACATTTTTGGTAAATGTCTGTTTATCCGTTCGTCTGTCAGTCTGTGATAAAGATAATTCAGAAACACTTTGAGCTAGATGGATGAAATTTGGCGTTTGTTTTTAACAGCAAATTTGCAGAATTTTTTCAAATTTTGAGCAAAGTCCATTTAGAGGATGTCAGTCCTTCCGGCTGTTTGAATATATTTTACAAGATGAATATAGACGAAAGCTAGATGGATAAAATTCTGTGCACATGTTTAGCGAAGACACCTATCTAATTTTGAGCCGAATCGAACAAGGGTTTGACCATATCAGTCTGTACTTTCAGAACCATGTAAATGCGATAGCTCAAAAACGCAGTGATTTAAATATATCAAATTCCATATGTGATTTTTTTTAACTACAAGTTTAATTCTTTGCTGAATTTTTGTTTCAATGAGTTGGGAAAAACATGTCTAAAACACAAATTCGATTTTCATATATTTTTAACCGCATTTCATGTAAACTGACAAGAAACTCACCAAGGATCACAAGATAGATTCAGTGAATATTTACTTGACGCCAGGGAATTCTTACTAATCACGAATATTTCGTATACATTGTATGTCAATGCCATACAAGGCTTTCTCTGATATAACGCCTTTCTTGGAGAATTTGAGAAAAGGTTTGGCTCCCGCTGGTTGCCAGATATATTTACCGATTTAGAGCTATTGGATTTGCAGACGCATTTTATGAACACGCCATCTTTCAGATCTTTAGTCTATCTTCAGCAACTGTCATTCAATTAAGCTTCTTGATGTCAGAGCTATTTAGAGATTTTTCTGGAATAGGCAATCATAAGAAGGAGGGAAATGGACAGTAATCACTAGATTGTTGATAAAAAAAAAATTGTGTTTACTTGTCGATCCCGTGCAGCTGGGGGTGATTTTAGTGGAAATCAGCTATGTTTAATCTGATGTCTTACTCGTTTTCCTCTGGCTGGAAGTCCTCCTTGACATGTCAAAGGTCTTTCGGTGACATGAAGTACTGATGACAGATCAAATCTGAGTGATAGATTATCTTCCCCGGTTATCTATAACGCAGCACTACCTACACAGAGAACACCTCTCCATACCACCCCCGCTCTCTTCTGCCGCAATCAGTCTGCTTCTTAATCATACGAGTGGGTGTGGGGTGGAAAATGTTTAAAAAACAAATCAAATCCGTGAGTTTCAGTTCACGCAATTCCACACATTTTACTTGAGGCAATCAAAGATTTTAAAAAAAAAGCTTTGAAATCACCAAAAAAATTTGAACTTGAGATTTCAATGAATTTTCACATTTCAGATCTACCTGGGACCGAAAAGCACATTTTTGGAAATACACTTGCTTGTCTGTCTGTCTGTATGTGAACACGATGCTGAACAGCGCATGAAATTTGGTCTATTATCTTTACATCAAATAATTGTAGATTTCTTTCAAATTTTTACCAAATCAATTCAGACCAGGGGTGCTATTCGAATATAAGCAAATACGATTGCTACAAATTGAAGAGAGTGGGACGGATAAAATTTGATTCACAAATTCAACTTCTGAAACATGCTCATGTATAAACCAAGTCCATGAAGGGTAGTGGCTTTATAGTTTTGTATTTTCATTTTATGGATACAGTTGTAGTTTGGTGCCAAAATTTTTGTTCCAATTGGTTAAGAAAAAGATGTTCCAAATTACACATTTCATAACCTCATCCCAACGATTAATCGTTGAAGATCACATTCTATTAGGTTCTTTTGTTCGACAATAGTATGCAGCTAATATTATATAATAATAATCTTCTTCTAATAATAAATGCGTGCATTTTTGTGTGTTAGTGCTAGGACGTTTGATTTAGAATTACAAAATTTGGTCCATACATATTTTAAACAGTGCGAATATGCATTTCGGGAATATAATTCTGAAATTTTGATTAATTGAAATTAAGCGAAATTTTGAATTTTTTTCATTATAACTTGCAAAACTCTTGCTGCAAAAAAAAAAATACATAACCTAATAATATTCTCATTTTTGTACCGTATAATCTCTTTTTTCTTTCAATTAAATTTAAAAAAAATCTTTTAGCATACTAAGCATATTTGCGTTTCTTCTAGAAACTATACATTTAACTGCCAAATTAAAACTTACATCTTTATCATTGTCGCCACGAGTATTTTGTAGAGATTTTTTTTTGATCAAATTTTAAAGATTCGGCTTATTTTTCTTTATTAAAAAAGTTTCAATATAAGACTTACTATAAATAAAAGATTGAGGTTTGACTTTAGAATAAAATGATAATCAACATTTTTTAAGGGTATCCATTTTTAAATACTGCTAGTTTCCCTGTAATATATTGGAAGTATAAACATCCGATAGAAAACTTAAAAAATGGAGAGTACAACGAATAGGATGGTGTAAAACTTCATAAATAGTACGGGTTATATAACCATCATAATTTGAAGTCTAAAAATATGTTACTGTGGAAGTCATTCCTGAATTTAATTTCAAATTATTTAACTAAAATTTTTAGCAACCATTAATCCTGGTGAATATGATTGAATTAGGAAGTTTTGAATATCATTATTTTAGGACAATAAATGATTTCATTATTTTAGTCCTATTTGTCTTCGTAAGAGACAATAAAGTAGTCTAAAATCTAACAGTTTTATTAAATATATTCAAATTTTCAAAACTCATTCAGTTTTAGTCACAAAAGAGCGAAACTTTTTAAAATCTAAAATATTAGTGTTTAAAAACAATTTACTCACAGAATCCAGGATTTCTAAAAAAAATTTAAAACTCGTTATTCATCAGAAAGTTTATTGAGTCAGACTAAACAAAATATATCCCTTTACTTTATTTACAAGGGGAGGGCACGAGGTTGAAAATTCAGTTCGGGATGAGATTTAGTATAATGGTAATATATATTTAGAGTGTTCATTCATGGAAATATTAAAGCACGATGACCAGTCAATTTCGAAAAAATGGCCATGAAACTTTCTATCTAGCTTATGTACTAATAATTTGTCGCTGTTCCTGAGCTGCGAGTAGTATAGTGGTTAGGGCATTGGTAGGCATTATGGTATTGACGTAGCATTCAGGAGACCTGGGTTCGATCCTAGAAATCCATTTTTCCTTAATTTATTTTAAATTAATTTAACAATTTATAAACAATTTTATTTAATATGTTTTTCATTTTTTATGCAAAAATAAATATTTATTCACCTAATTCTTGAATAATAATTTAATTTTTAGAAAGAAAAAAAAATACTTATAAATATGAATGCATTTTTTAAATATTCAAAATTTTTTTAATTAAATTAACATTTTAAAGATGGTTTCAATTAATATGATATTAATCTTTATATAGAAAAATGTCTTTATATAGAAAAATGTCTTTTCACTTAATACCCGAATCATAATTTTTTTTTTAAATTAAGATATAAACGCGTTTTTTTAAAATATTATTTTAATAAAATTACAGATAGTTTTAATTAATTTGTAAATCTTTTATCAATCAAAAATAAAGGTTTTTAAAATAAATCTCCCTTAAAAATAAAAAATAATTGACTTAATATTTGAATTATAATTTTATTTTTAAACAGGAAAAATAATCACATATATAACTTAAATGATAATAAATGTTAATTAAATTACTGACATCATACAAGAAATCAAATGGTAAGCATTTCGTACAAGTTAGATATATTTTGACATCCTGCAAAATTCAAAAATAATGATTATCAACAAGAGAATCCTTAAAGGAATCGATAAAGAAACAATTTTCATTGACCTTCAAAGAATGTTTGTTTCTCTTCAGAAAATCGGCCAGCGCACAAAGCATATCGTATGTTACAAAAAATTTTGAACCATCTGCCTATGCATTCCATACATTAACACCTGCTTTCTACTTTTTCTATTTGGTTTTAACATTTTGAATGTTTGCCGATATAATTTCATTTATTTCAGCTGCTCTCTTTAATTTCCGATACAAATACAGCTTCGTTGAGTTATTAAAAACAATTTAACTTTATTAAAATCCAAAATTTTAAAACGTTTAATAATTTTGAGATAAAAAATAGTTGTTTTTAAATATTTTTATGGTTAAAATTATATTTATAATCATTTTAACACTTGAAAATTAAATTATAGCAATAATTCAAGAACGATATACATGAATATAATTATTTTTCTTTTAAAAATAAGTTATAAATTATGTATTATAAGAAAATACATTTATTTCTTTCCATATAAAAATGGGTATCATATTAATTGAAACCATCTTTAAATTGTTAATTTAATTTAAGTAATTCTGAATGTTTTTTAAAAAAATGCATTCATACTTATTTTTCTTTTAAAAATTAAATTATAATCCAAGAATTAGGAGAATAAATATTTATTTTTGCATAAAAAATGAAAAACATATTAATTAAAACTGTTTATAAATTGTAAAATTAATTTTAAATAATCTTTTTTTAAATTAATTAAAAAGAACCAAAAAAAATGCCGTATCAGGATCGGACCCTTGTTTCACGAATGCTACGCCAATGCCTTAACCACTATACTACGCGGGCTTCGGCGAAGGCCACTCATTAGTAGTATATAAGTACAATTTTCTCGAAATTGACTAGCCATTGTGCTTTAATATTTTATTGAATGAACATTCTAAATGCATATTACCATTATACTAAATCTCATTGCGAACTGAATTTTCCACCTCGTGCCCTCTCCTTGTTAGACCACTTTTTCGGTTAGATATATATACCTATTACTAACAGTTTAGAAATTAATTGATGGGTCCCATTTAGAGGAGATATCCTGTATGCTCTACTTTATGACGATGTCAAACTGTATGTTTCAACTTAAACACAAAATGTGTTTAAATATTCTAATTGGAAGATATTCGATAATCCACCTTACAGCGCATAACGGTTACAGCAATTTTTCCCCATCCGAATATCTTCCTGGGTATAAGGCGTTTAGACACTGACGAAGAAGCGAAAGCAACAGTGAATAATTGGCTGTTATTACAGACGGTAGAATTCCATGAGGAAGGTATCCAAAATAGTAGTTGTTCACTACGATAAATACTTAAACTGAAAAGTAAAGAATGTAGAAAAATTGCAAATTGCAAGTAGCATAAGAAATTAAATACACTGTTTTAGTTTCTTTGTTTTTATTTCAAAAAGGAATTTACTTTCAATAAATAAAAATTTCTAGAATCGAATTCAAATTATTATTATTTAAAGTAATTGGAATTCATATAAATATTTAAAAAAAATTTCATCGTTCCTAAATTAGAATAAAGTCCATTTCGAGATATGCAAATAATTAATATTTTTACATATTTGCAATAATTCTACTTAGGGAACAAGTATTTTCTATACATTCTTTATAAACTCGATTTATTCTAGATATGTCTATTCTAGAACATAACATTAGTGTTTCATTCTCGTAAATTTGGAATATGGTTAATAGCCAACAATTTCTAGAAACTTACGTCAATTTGTAATAAAGAAATTTCTTGAAGAATAACATGTTGTTTTTCAAAACAACTGATGAAGAAACTGGATTCTCATTAATTCCTCCCATGAATTACTTCATCGCTGAAGATCGTATTTACAAACAGTTTGCTTAAAAGGGTTTTTTTAATTTGCCTGGATAAATAGTATCGGAAATAAACAAGAGAAATGTATATGTATAATTACATTTCAAATTCATTCACATTTAAAGATGGTTTTCATATTTGTTTTTAACATCATATTTATGACTGATAAGAACCTTAATGAAGAAAGAAGGCGATAAATATATTATGTGCATGTACATCACGATATTATTTGGATAACTTGTACGCACACAAGATATAGTGTCATGTACAAGAAAATAATATGAATTTAAACAATCAAAAGTGTTTTATACGATATTTTACTAGCTCTTATAGATCTAAAATTAGATATTACACATGGCAATTTATTATTAACTAATTGTCTTTGAAAACCAATTGGTTCGCTGGAGATATTTGTTATATTTAATTTCATTGAATTCGTCTAAATATAACTTGCGCCGAAGTCATAGCAGAGGGGTAGCGCGTTTTCCCCGTGACCTGGGTGTCGTGGGTTCAAGTCCCGGGTTCGGGCATGGTTGTTCTTCATCTGTTCTATCTGTGAGATGTGCCCCCTTGTAAAAGGGGTTTGCAAGCGAATGGGAGGCGTGAGTAGCTAAGACGTACTCTTGGCCCTAGTTGGTGCAACTAAAATAAGAGACACTCCATTGGCTTAAAATCGCTGGCGAAGTCAGCGAGCTTGTCCATGGCGATTGCCATAATAGACAACACCAAATATAACTTCATGTTCATGATTTCGTAAATTGTCAGGCACTTGAATCATATTATTTAAATTGCCTTGCATATGTTCACGATTAAGTACATGAACCTTTTAATGGTGGCCAATCCTATAACATCATGCAGCTATTAATAACATGAATGTGCGATTCAACTATCAGCTAATTTTCAAAGGTATTTTATCTCCAATTTTTTTAATTAGTCTTGTAAACTACAAAAAAATTAAATAAAATCCTTCTTTAGCTTTTAAGAGTGATAAGAAAAGGAAGTGATGAAATGCTTGATGAAAAGATGAAGCAATAAATATTTCTTACGACAATGGAGTAGGGAAAAGATTCCTTTTTGAAAACCCTCATTGAGAATAGGGATATTCAACCTTAAAAATGATTAAAAAATATTGAATGATTTATTATTTTATTCGTTCCCAATTTTTGTCAATATAGGTTTCGAATCAATATGTTAATGAAAAAATAAACAAATTCTTTTATATTTTTTAAATTTTTGACTAATATCTAGTGTTAATGCATAAGTAATTGTTTATTTAATTATGTTTTTTTTCTGATTTTCATTTATATTCACTTGATACACCCCCATAATACTTTTAAATATAAATTGATTTAATTCATTAGTTTCTTTTCTAATTTTTTATGTCTAATCTTTTTGTTAGCAAATATTTTTATTAATTTAACGAGTTCAATTGTTAGTTTGGTTTAATATTTTTAATTTATCAGTTCAAGTGTTAAAAATGGTTACCATCACCGACACTATAAATCAGTTTCAAGCAAATTTCAAGTGAGTTACGTTTTATTGTTTCAAGAATTGTTAGTTTATGTTCATATATTGCTTGCATTCTGAACTTATAAAATTTAGCTTTCATAACCGATTAGGTTTAAATGTTTCAAAATTTGTATTCTTGAAATTACAACATTCCATTGTTTCTAAGAAACCGACAGAGATATCTGAAAAAGCTTAAAATAAACTTCTGAAATCGAGCGCGGTTGAAGGATCGCCTTAGATTTTGCCAGGCAGGTGATTTATCTAGGCCAGACGGTTACAACCGATATCTACTTTCTGGTAATTTTAGTTTTGTTGATAATGTATACGAGTAAATAATGTCTCGTATATGTTGACGTAAGAAGAATTGTACTGACTTGTCTGGTGAAACTCTATCTCAAGGACTTTTAAACATCTTATTACTTCACATTTCTTCTCTGTGAAACGTTATTTTATAACGCACTAGTCACCGCTGGCGACCAACTAGTTCACTGGAGATATTTGTCACTTTCAATGACTGTTAAATCATTTAAATATAACTTCTTGTTTATGATTCTATCAAATTGTTAGGTATTAAAGTTCTGTTGTTTTAAATACCTTGCATATGCTCTGTTCATTGTCTACACGAATCTATTAAATAGCGATAAATCCCATGACATTAGAAAGTTATTGAAAGCGTAAATGTGCTGCTCATGAGCAGCGATGTTGCAATTTCACGTTTTTTATTCGTTTCGTAAGCTACGGTTAAATAAAGGAAAGAAAATTGTT
>JAPMOR010021048.1:19977-40742 GCA_026543865.1 Argiope aurantia
ATATATATATATATATATATATATATATATATATCTTCGATTTTTAGATCGAATTCGTTTTGTGCGATTAACCGCATGCTATTAATAAATCGCACAGAAACTCCCCAAGGAGAACTCAATAGATACAGTAAAAATTCACTCCAAAGTTTAATATTTCATAACTATCATATGTCAATGCCTTGCAAGACATTTTCTTCTTAACCCAATGGTCACAGATTTTTTCACGGAGTGGGGAACTCACACACACATATTCGTCTTTATGATTATAAACAAAAGTTATGACACATTAAAACATTCTGGGTTCTCTCTGTTTAATTATGTATCTATCTATCTATAAATTTATCATTCATTGTCTCTCTATTTGTTTGAGGTGTACACAATTCTGCATCCCTTGGCAGAATTGAATGGCATTTAGCGAACATGTTCCTTAATACTTAGAAGGAACAATTGCGCTTTTGAGTAGATTAGAGTTGAAAAGTGGAGTAAAACGGTTTTTAATATTTTTCGATATAATTAGGAACAAATCATTGCACAAAAGTTATTTCGAAATCATCTAAAAATTTAAAAAGTTTTCATTTCAGTGACACCGATTTCATTTCTGAAGGACGATTTCTCTAATCTTAATCAATATTTTCAAAATTAGTTTAAATGTTATTTGAAAAAAAATGTAAAATTGTTTTGCTGAAATATTAAACATGATTTTCTGTATAATCGAATGTACCACCTTCTTCATCAATGCTGAGGAGTTGCTTTTTTTGGTCTTTTTCCTTTTTGCTTTTATTTCATGGTATAAGCAACTGTTAATAAGAGAGCGCAATAAGTTATCTTTAAATACCTTCTATCATACGCCAATTTTATAAGCAATTAATTTCATATTTTGCAATCAAAGCTACAGATTTTTCTATGTTCATTGTGTATGTTCAGTTTATTTAGATCAATTAACTAATTAAATTTATTACGAATAATTTAATTAGATAATTTTTATTAATTTAAAAACATCGAGATAAAAGCTTTATTCTATAACTCTACAACATAACTCTCCCACAAAACCTTTTTTCATCATTTTAAATGTAGCTATTTAAAAACCTATCTTTTCGGTGATACCAATTTCCTTTCCAACTATTTTTTTTAATTTTAGTAATTTTTTTAATTTAATCTAAAAATATAATTAAAATATATATGTTTTTTATATATAAATACATACATATATATTAAAATATATATGTATGTGAATGTCTGTCCAGTATATATTATATTCTGACAATGTATTGTTACACGTGAATTTTTTCTGTTAATTTGATTTGTTTTCTGCTAAAACAGTAAGAACGGATTATTTTGTTTTCTTTTTCTTACGACCTCACTTTCTTTGCACTTTTCGGCGCGGTGGCCTGCTGGTAAGGTCTCGGCTTCTGAGCCGGAGAGATTCAGGTTCGAGACCCAATTTCGCCGAAGAACCGTCGTGTAAGCGTGTCTGGTGCACGTTAAATCCGTCAGGGCCAAACTTCCTTCCGCTGGTGTGGTGTGGAAGTGTGGAGAAGGGGTGTCAGCTCAGGTGTCATTCTCGTTATCTAACCGCTGTTCAAAACTAAGATGTTCGACTCCAAATAGCCCTAGTGCTGCAGTAAAACGGATGTTAATATAACTAAACTAAACTTCTGTGTACTTTTAGCAATATATTTCTAATATGTGCAAAGTACACGATTTTGAAATTAATAGAATTAACCAGTTTATTGAAGTCTTGACATGGAAGATAAAAAAATAAGTATTAAATCTTCATATATTATCTAAATTATCCTATTAACAATTTTAGAGAAATAATAACGCGCGGATATTTGTCAACGAATGGAAATCGTAGAAAGAGAGATTTGGAAATGCTTTCGCAGTTTTTATCATCTCAAAAAGAGAATTCTCCAAGGCCTTGTTCACATTTTTTTGCGGTGAAAAATGTTAGTAACACTTTCATTAGAGAGTATGCAAGAAAACGTAAAGATCCTTCTGCTTTTATTTTAAAGGCAAGCCACCCTTTTCGGTTGCATGAAAAGGTGGGGGTCTGGCTCTTCTCATTCATGACGGGACGTAATTTCTTAGGGAAGAGTTGTGTCGTGGTCGGTGATGGCCTTAGAACTCAACCACAGTTCCCACCAGTGTTGCTGTCGCGGCGGTGCAGTCATTCAAGTTTTTTCGTATGCCTTCCGGCAGGTCGTAGTAGTCTGTGATTCAAGGTGAAATACTAAAAGTATATTAAGTTATATAGTAAAGGTGATTAATTAATACTTCATTATCATAAATATTAAAGACATCTAAAGTCATTTCAACATTCGAATATTCTCGAATTCAACATGAACTGGCTCCACTGGCACAGAATCAAATTGTAATTAAACTAATCAATTAACTAACATTTATTTTCTAAACAAATTGTAATTTGTTACTGGGAACGCGTACACAAATGAAATTTCAAATTCTATCTCAAAAGAAAGTGGATTAAAATTCTTTTAGAATATTCCATCTTTGCCAATATAAAATAAATCAAGTTAAATAAAAGTGTTTAAAATGTTGCGTAATACGAGATGCCCTGTCCCTAAGTTAAGACGGAAATGAATTTGGAAAGTTTCTATTTATTTTTATATTAACTCTACTGAATGTTTTATTCTTTCCTTTTTCTTATTTTTGGAGTGGGACATATGTTGTATCAAATCCATAGATTGCATGGCCTATCTTTCGTGGATATAATCTCGTGAACGATAGCAAATATCGCTAATCGCACGTGAATTTCGATACTCGTGAGGAAAAGATAAAGAAACAAACACTACAAATTCAAACTGGAAATATTTGTGAGAAAAATCTTTTGCTTTTATTTCAATTTATTTGATTTGGAAACGTTTTGCACAAAAATATTCATTTCGATAATGATTATCCATTCATGTTTATATATAGCATAAGTAAATATAATGGATCAAAATTAATGAACTAAACAAATTAAAATAAGTGAATGAAACATCTCAATTTCTTACAATATTCTTATGATTATTTCAGATTAATCATTATTAAAGTGGCATTGTTTTTGTTAGGGTAACCTTCATGGTAATGATGGTAACGATGGTAACCTTTGTATGGTTATATTTTTTTAATACATTTGTAAAAATTAAGACTTTTCTGTTTTTAAACTGCAGAAACTTGTCGTCTTTTCACGTCAAAACTATTAAAAGCCGTCACGACTTTGCCATAAAAAAATGAATCTCCTTCTCTCTCTCTCTCTTTTTTTTACTGTTGAAATTATAGAATATATATATATATAGATATAGATAGATAGATAGATATAGAGAGAAGATAATAAAGTTAAAAAATACCATGTAAAATAACTAATATTGGACTATGGAAGTTAGTTACTAAACGGAATTCAAAGAATTTATTATCATATAAAATGAGTTAATTATTTGAACTTGGCATTATAGTTCAAACTTTTGGTTATTGTGCAATTTGTCCCATTCGAAACCACGCAAAATCTCGATTTATGTAAAAATTCGAATTAATACAACATTCTAAAACTGAATACAAAAAGAGAAAATAATTTTTAAACTAAAAGTGGCAATAATAATTTATTTTTAATATTTAATAATCTGTTTTAAATGCAAAAGATTATTAAATATTAAAAATAATTCTTTATATTAAATTATTATTAAAAATAATTCATCGCTATACAGTGCATCGCTAATATAAGTAATCGCTAATTCAATACTGAAAATTTTCTGCTAAAGTATTCATCATGAAAGAAATCAGCTCATTTGATACTTTTATTATTAATTTTTTTCTTAATTAGAGATTAATTTCCTTTAAATTAGTATTAATTATTAATTCCATATAATCACTGCATATAATTTCACTTAAAGTAATTTATGATTATACACTTTTTCATGAGATTCAATAAATAAAAGATATTTAGCATAAATATTAGTAAAAAAATAATCTTTCAGCCACCTGTTTATCGATCTTAATATGCCTTTAACATGCAAAACTAAAAGTGCTACAAAATAGTTAATCATTATATTTCTACCCTGAAAATTTGATACAGGGAAATTTTTTATCATGCGAGCCAAAAATTATTAAAATTTCTTAAATTTGTTATTTTTATACCTCAAAGTCTGAATCATCACTTGTATTTGATGTCAAATTTCAAAATCAATAAAAATAGTTAACATTATTTTAATTTTAAATTTTAATTAGGTATATCAACGAGTTTGTCGAACCAGCTTTAAGTCATTTTCCCAGAATATCGCATGTTTCAGCATATTGAAATGTGCAGAGGAAAAATATATTAAAAATTAAATGACCGTCAGTTTCTTGGATAGCTTATGACTCAGCAAAATAAATTTTTGAAGAACATAAGCAAATTATTCATTGATTTGTTTCTTTTTTTTTTTCAGAATCATCGATAAAGTTTTTTTCTTAGTTCAAGTTGGCTAAATTCTCTCTTTATTTCTATCCATGACTGAATAAATTTAATAATAATATCACCCCTGCTATTATTAATCAAATTCGAGATATTAGACATCCCACAATCGAAAATTTCGGAGCGCTATCTTTATACCATTATGTAGAGAAGGGGTGGACATTAAGTCCTATACTAAAATAAATATGTTTATAGAACACAAAGAAAAACCACAAAAATATTTCTCACGAGTTGTTTAAATACGGACATACAATAAGTGAAGAGAAATATTAGAATGGAATAACAAAACTTCACTTCGAATTTGAAAGTCGTTTTCAAGAATTTACTAGACTAAAACCAATCATTACATTCATGTATAACCCTTTGGAAATATTGATGTGGAACAAATACTGAAAATATAAATTATTTATTCTCTTTATTTCTTGAGGAAAACGAAGTTTTTCTCGTTCAACATGACAATTTTAAAAGCACGTAGTTCAGAACCTAAGAATAATTTTTGGAATCAATTGGAAGAAGTAAAGTCTCCTAATTAAAAAAAAAAGTTGCATATCATTTAACATCGTTCTTTGGCTCTACTTACGTATGTGAATCTGCATTTTCAACGATGAATATAATTAAGACAACATATCGTTCCTGTCTCACGGATGACCATTTAGAATCCAGTGTAAGATTATCAGTTATTAATTATATACCGAGATATTCTAGATTGGCAGACAGTATGGAGACTAAGTCTTCTACTAACTATAACTACGAGAACTAACTTTAGATGTAAAAAAACAGTTTATTTTGTAATGTATTTTGAATTGTTTCATATTAAAAGCATCATTTAATATCATTATTATTATGTTTGTATCTTGCTATTATTATTATGTTTGCTGTTATATAGGTAGATACATATTCCATATTTATTATTAAGTTATAATACATTTTATAGACCTTTGTTGAAAAAAATTAGAAGTAGTCCGTACCCTGGAAAAGCCTGCCCATTCCTAATGTTGGAGCATCAATAAATTTTGGATAAAATCTGTCAAACAAAGAATATCAGTCAATCTACTTGGACTTGCCAAATGCATGAAATATTTACATTTGAAATTGTTGGTATGCAACAGTCTAACACTAAATAGGTCAAAGGGCACTGTTTCAAAATGTATAATTGACCCCAAACGTGCAAACGATAAAAAGAAGAAAGGCTCCAAGCAATATTTTTTTTGTCTTCTTTGTGATATGAGCCTTTATTTATTTTTTTTTCTGGAAGAAAAGAAAAATATGCTCGTATTTTTTTCTTCAAAAATATTTATCTCAGTGATCAAATATAAATATTTCTTTTTGAAACCTACTGATTGAAAGTTATTGAGTATGTTTCTTGCAACAGATAAAGAGATGCATATCAAGCATTTTGAAACTTTGAATTGCTTTTATCAACTGATTTCTCAAGGACAAGCAATCAGAAATTTGGAAAATGTGCTAAAATATAAGCATTTAACAAAACAAGAAAGGAATTCATTCTACATTTTAGAAGTATAAACTAATAAGTTTATGATTAACCAACATAAATTTATTTTTATTGCAACAGATCTGAAAAATAACTATGTAGAATATTTTATTGATTAAAAAAAAGATAAAAATATGCTGATAAATTATTTAATATCATATTTTGAATTAATGTAAGTGTTGGTAAAAAACGTCAGTCGGAATTTTGGAGAAAATTTTAATGAATATCACAACTCAGATCCCTCATCCAGTCCAGTGATTTTCAAAATCGGAGAGACTTGCGAAGAACAAATATTTCATTTATAATCCATTTTTCGAAAGTATAAATTGAAAAGAATAGAGCAAGTGGCTACCATAGTTTGAAAAAAGAAAATGCTAGACTAGACAATTTAATGCTAGACAAGACTAATCGCTCGGTATTTAAGTCTTATGTAAACTACAAAATATTTTTAATAATTTATGTAATATCTCAAACAATAATTCAACAAAAACTTCTCAGATTCAGCATAAAATTCAGTTTTTAGTTTTGCTTTCAAAAGGATTGAAATCAAATCAATAATAATATTTTTGATTTTAGAAAAAATAATATTTCATATTTATTTCATTTCCTACAGACACGTGCCGAAAATTATATTTTTACAGATTTCATTTCCAAAAAGATTTAATTTATTTTTAATTGGAGCTTTAATCAATGTGATGGCAACACTTTGAAAAAAGCTAATTTCTTCCCATGAATACGAAACGTGCTCGTGCAGCTTAAATTTTATTTTTATTTTGTACGAAAAAAATTGTTGAAAAATATGGTTAAAATATTTATTTAAAAATTCATTTAAAATAGAAATTTAATTTTAAGGTTAAAACACTGGTATCATTCAAAAGATAAATTTTTGATCTTTAACATGCTGTAAAAATCTTTTTTATGCGGTAATATTTTTGGAAGTTAAAGCAGAAACACGCCAAAATTTCGCTTAATTTTTAAAACAAATAAAATTCTAATTAAAAATTCGAAAAAATAACCTCCAGGTGCACATTCCCGGCCTCCAAGGTACATACGTGCCAAATTTGGAAGCTGTAGGTTGAATGGTCTGGCCTGTAGAGCGCCAACACACACATACACAAACACACACACATTGAGCTTTATTATAAGTATAGATATAGATAATACAAAGTCGATCGTTGATCGCTCCAATTTGTATCTATATCTACACTGGTACGCAAAACTTAAGCAACGATGTACATTTTAAGCACGTAACCATGAAATTGCAGAAAAGTGGTTATTGCAATCAGTACAATGAACACACAATTCAGTAGAAAAATGATGCGTATTCAAATGTCAGGAACGAAACATAGGCGACATGAATATACGCAAAACGCGTACAGTCGGGGTGCGCAGCTCAAGATTACAAGGAAAGGAAGGACGGAGGCGCAATCAAACACATTCGCTGCAAGTGCGAGTTTTTTTGTGAAATATGGCTAGAAGAAATCACCTGGATGACTTCACATGTGGAAGAATGATCGGAAAGCTGGAGGAGGGGCGCAGTTTAACCAGTGTATCTGAAAAGTTCGGAATCAACAAAAGTGTCGTTTCGCGCGCCTGAAAAGCCTTTCAAAACATAGGCATAGTTGTTAGAAAGGTTAATGGTGACCACCCTAGGAAAACAACTGCAGTGGATGACCGATATATCGTCCTGCAGGCGAAAAGAGTCTGATGCCAGTCAGCAAGCGCTACTACACAGCAACTGTGTACAGCAACAGGGCGACATGTGTCGCAGTTTACTGTGTCCAGACACCTTCACAATTCGACCACCGTCCTGAACACTGCATCCATTTGAAAGTTGGCCATGGGTGGCACCGTTCAGAATGGTGTAAGGAGCATAAAAACTGGGCATCTCATCAATCTAGTCGTGTCCTGTTTACGGATGAGTGTCGTTTCAGTGTCATAAGTTATTCTTAAAACCAGTTGATTTAGAAAAAGTCTGGACACGGTTTCATCCTAGTAACATCATGGAAAGAGACCGCTAGGATGGTCCAGGAGTTGACGTCGGGAAGGCATTATATTGAACGGGTGGACTGATCTCCACGTTTTCGACCCAGGTTCTGTAACTAGAGATCTCTGTTGTAAGAAGGTGATCCTTCTCCATATACGTCTGTTCCGAGGTGCTATAGAACCAGACTTCGTTTTTATGGATAAAAGTGCAAGGTCACACCGGACAGCTGATGTTCAGCAGCTTCTGGAAAGTGAAGATATGACTCAAATGGCTTGACCAGCATTCTCTCCTGATTTAAATTCCATAGAACATGTGTGGGATGCTTTGGGAAGACGCCTTTCGGCAACATTACATATTCCGGGGAACATCCAGCAACTGAAACAGATGCTGATTGAGGAATGGCCTCTCTTACCTCAAGAAGTGTTGGACAATCTGGTGCTGAGTATGGAGAGACTGTGCGAAGCAACCATTGCTGTAAGGGGAGGGTATATTCCATACTAAGGAACATCTGCTTGTTGTTCTTCCTCTTGGATAAACATTCATTTTTAGCAGTACTATGAGTTCAATGAAGACTTTTTTTTTCTTATTCCATACTATATGCATTGTATTCCTTTTTGCGCAACTATGCTTTCGTCATCGTTTAAGTACAAAATGCTGTCTCTCATTTCTGAATTTCGTGTCTCTCAGATGATTTCTCGTGGAATTATGGCAAAAAAAGCACCTGTTGATTAAGTTTCCACACCAATGTATTACCAGGTGTAATGCAGTTCGAAAAATCTCATGCTTTCAGTTTCAGTATCAATTTCAAGAATTCTTGAATTACGATTTTTCTCAAATTTCCCTTCCGCAAATAACTAAATATTTTTTTATCCATCGAATCATTTGGAAGGTAGCAATCTTTTGGTGTGGCTCAATTCTGGGATGTGGGAGTAAGGAAAAGGGATGGAGGCTAAATTACTGTGCTTGTCATCAGATTAAGTTTCAAAATGACGAGGCGCATTCCAAAATAATAAAATTCATAGCTCCATATAACAGACCTAACTCTAAGTAAATTAAACAATATTCTTGCAATTTTTTTTTTGAAAAATTACAAATCTCTTTATATTTTTAAAGTTTTATATCTCATGACATAAAACATATTTTTTAGCAACCACTTGAAATTTTCATCGGA
This sequence comes from Argiope aurantia, assembly GCA_026543865.1. Taxonomy (NCBI): domain Eukaryota; kingdom Metazoa; phylum Arthropoda; class Arachnida; order Araneae; family Araneidae; genus Argiope; species Argiope aurantia. The sequence continues at coordinate 29,075 of JAPMOR010021048.1, forward strand.
ATATTTCTATTTCCATATTGTCGATCAATAACTTTTAGCTATGACTGTGCACGATGCTTTGCAAAATGTGTATTTTCTCCTCAATTGTTTCCTCCATGATATATTCGCCATTTATTTGTCTAAAAAGCAATATTTTATTTTCCATAAATTTTGTAAGTTAATAAATAGAAGTAAAATGTTAAGGCATTAAATATGGAAACCAGGGAAAAAGTGAACGTCATCTGCTTAAGTTTAAATCATTTTTACTTTCTCATAAAAGACTGACAGAAAAATATTTTAATCATCAAAAAATTCGAATATTCGAGATTTTGATAAATCTCCTTATTTTAGATCACCCTGACCTCGAAGAACTCATTTATGGAAAATGTCAGTATGTCTGTGATAAAGATAACTAAAAACTGCTCTTAACTAGATGGATGGTATACGGTCTTTACAACAAACTTGCATATTTCTGCCAAATTTTCAACACAACCGACTCAGAAGAATTTTGTCTATCGAATACAATCTGACACTGTAACAGGCCGCGGTGGCCTGGTGGTAAGGTCTCGGCTTCGGAACTGGAGGGTTTCAGGTTCGAGACCCGATTCCATCGAAGAACCGTCGTGTAAGGGGGTCAGTTGCACGTTAAATCCGTCCTGACCAAACGTCCTCCCGCTGGTGTGGTGTGGTGTGTAGAGGCTGGTGCCAGCTCAGGTGTCGTCCTCGTCATCTGACCGCGGTTCAAAATTACGAGGTCCGTCCCAAAATAGCCCTAGTGTTGCTTCAAACGGGACGTTAATATAACTAAGCTAAGCTAAACTAAGCTAAGCTGACACTGTAACTGCAAAACGGAGATGGCCACACGGATAAAATTCGGTGCACTGATTTAGCTTGTAGACACCTATCATATTTTGAGCCAAATCTAACTATATGGAATTTAGTAAGTGATTTTGTGATTGCAGCTGTAGTTCTGCAAATTTTGGTTTCAATCGGCTGGGAAAAAATGCAACCTATAACACAAATTCTCTTTTATTAGACAGTATGCCAGAAACCTTTGGGGAGAAAATTCCCGCTGGTGTTTCTTCAGCTGAAACAAGGTTTGATTGTCTAGTAACAAAAAAAGACCACCTAACTAAGAATGCTCATTAGAAAAACAAGAGGAAGGGGAAAAAAAAACAACACTTGGAATGTGTCGTAAATTCTAGGGAGCGATAAAACTCGATGGCGGGGGATGATAGGCGGTTATCGATGTATATAGTAACGAAGGTTACGTCATAAGATAGAAGTCAAAACAGCTCCCGGTTCAAAGTTCCTTCAGGCGTCAGGTCAATAAACGAAATATAACTCAAGTGTTTATGGGGGGAAAGGTTGATAGTGAAAAGGCTGTGTTGATGTTTTTAAATAAGTTACACATTTTTGAAGAACGGAGGAAAATTAATCAAAAAACAGAAGTGAACATATTTCATTTTCTTCTAAGCCAGATTTACATTGCCTTTCGAGACGACCTAATGTTTCTAAAATATAGTAGATGTGAGGAAGGTTTCATATTTGGATTTTCTGCATTTGAATCCAAGGTACAACCAGCAATCCAATAAAAGGGGAGGGGGCGGGAGTAGTAGGAATACATTGCTAGGGGAGGAGGTTAACAGTTATACAATTTTCATACTAGAAAATGAGCCCGTCTAAATGAGCTGTTTATTCATAGTCACAATATTTCACATCTGATTAAAAAAAACATTTAACTTTTTTTTATCGTGTAATTCTCTTTCTTATTAATCTTTGTTCTTTGCACTGGGGTCTTGTCTGTTCTTAGTGTTCATGATTTATTAGATTAGAAAGGCAATTGCAGTTAATATTTTTAGAATATGTATTTATCGAACGAGGTTTTCACAAGCGCATTATTAATTATTAATAATCTTGCCTCATTTATACTACAGTACACGTTGTTATACATAAATACAGTCTAAGAAGTGTTAAGAAAATTGCGATAGGAAATGAGAATAAAACATTTTAAGTTACAAAAAGAAAGGTGAAGTTGAAAGATTTATAGGAGAACGTGCGCCTGCGCATGTGTGTGACTGAAAAGGAAGAAAAACGAATAAAAAAATGTATAATTTTGTAACACCATTTGACTGGAAAGGCAATGATAATGAAGAGAAAACACCTTTACCCTACAAAAAACGAATTTTTAAAAAATGTTTTGATATTATCTGAAATTATCTGAAGATTGGCTCAAATAAAGAAGGAAGATGACACTTTACGAGAAACATTAAAAATTCTTTGCTCCTTTGTTACCGTTAAATTTTTGTAGGTCATCGCGTAATCTCGAAGAAAACCTCTTTGGCCAACTTTTCCCAAGTAAAGTATTATACTACATCCAATTCTATTATTATATTTAGAGCCATCGGTATATACATTATAACTATCAATATATCTATACAATTTTTAAAATTTCATGTTCTTCACCCCTTTTCCCAAAAGGGGGTCAGGGCAAATCAAGTTATTTATCTCATTTTCCCCAATTACACTTCCATTAATAATAACACTTAGTTTAGTTTCACTAGATTAAATAAAGTTACCTGTTGTTTTTTGTTTTGTTTTGTTTTGTTTTTGAGACGATGTCAATGCTTTTAAATAATAAGAAGTCCCAACTGATATTCAATAAAATTCTTAACCTATAAGTTATATAGAATAAAAATATAGGTTTATGTAGATTGTTTCTATAAATTGTCTTCTGGTTCATCTTCATGATCACTGCCTTCATTCTACATGCATTTGTCTCTTGGAATCATTCTTGCATGGCGGATTGTTTCTTCTGTAGATTTTTAGTCATCTCTCTATTAATGTCAAGGTTGATCCAAGCGTCATATTCTTTTTCTTAAAAGTCTATTGACTTTTCACTGAATTAGGGTCATTCTTGATTGGGTCAAATAAACTTAACCGTCAGGACATTCTTCTTGATTGGGTTAAATAGAACTTTCACACTGAACCCTCAAGACATCGAAATACATTTTATTGATCAATTGAACCGGAAATTTTCTGATGTATTGTTCGTTTCAGGACCTCTTAACTGGCACTTTCTGATGATTTAATTCCGTAAAGAGGATATACAGTAAAGTGTGCACGGCTCCCGAATTCTTTGCTATGTCATGACTTAGACTTAAGATCAAATGAAAGCATTTTCTTTCATTTCACTCCTATTTTGGCAAAATAAATGCCTCTTGGCGCATGAACGCGAAGAGTTTCCATATCCGAAAGTAGAGAGTATCTAGCTAAGGGAGATTAGGTCCCCGCTATTTTGATCAGTGCAGCCGATTGATCGCTATGTTGTGATTACGACAAGCGGCGAATACTACATGATGCAGTAGTAAAGTACTCTCCCGATTATTCGGTTCGCGACTATCCGGCCTAATTTTCTTTTATCGTAATTAAATGAGGAAGGCAGCATCGGCAGCATTGCCAAGGCATTAGAAGCGGGCCTCTACATGCCGTGCGCAAAATACAAGTTGCGACAGGAAAAAAGCAGCGTTCTGCTCGTTGTTGATTGTTTTGTCAGTGTGTAACGGAACTCTATTAATTACGCTGTTCCTGGTTATAACTACACAATACTAGAGTTCTCGTAAATTGTTCTTGGGATGTGTTTAATGCTTTTTTAAGTGTACCACAGTGAAGATTACAGAATTTATGTTAAAATTTTAACAGCTTATATTTTTAACTTACTCTTTCTCTAATAAATTATTGCCGTGCTATATAAACATATATAAACTACCAGTACAGTATATAAATATATTTAAACTACCAGTACAGAACCTTCCATTCTAACTCAACACACTACAGGCAATTGCTATGATTCATTGCCGCGTTCACATTCTACGTAGCTTGTGATAAAGGATGGCTAGAGAATGGGAAAATACGCATTATAGCAGGGAGTTTTGATATAAAAACTTTGTCTTCTGGCATTGGTGGACAAAGAAACGAGTTCCAATCTATTCGACATTTTTGTTATCCGGCCTAATGTGGCCGAAAGATAGACCGTACAGTACTCGGGGGGTGTACTGTACTAGAAACTCACCGCAGGGATCTATTGTTTACATTTCAGTTTTTTCTTTCACGTTCCTCTCTCTTCTTTCTGAAAATGCTAGACAATTAAACGGCTACTATAAATGATTTACTGTAACACATGTAATATTGTAACTTAAATGGAATATAATACTGAATTTTATCAGACGATTTTGAATTTTGAAGGGAATTACAGCAAAATTCGATTAAGAGAAGGTTTCAACGATAGAGTATCGATTAATCAAAAAAGGAAAAAAATCTATGAAACCTGCAACTTGAGGAAGGCTCTGAGGTCTCGAGATATTTCCATTTCTTTTGCATTATTTCCTAGGAAATTTAATCGTATGTTTTACTTAGATTTAAACGATTTTTTAATTTATATTTTATTGCATTAATTACAATCTTTATACAGAATTCGGTTGAACGATCGGAAAGTAGACAACTAACAAAGGATCTCGTAACTTTTCTGCAACCCTGAGAATTTTTTTAACTATTTTCAGGGCAATTGAAAGTTATGTTCCCATTTTGATACTCCAGTTATTCAAATTAAAATCAAATATCGTTTAAATCAAGAATAATATTCTTGGGTTTTTTTCTTATTTCCAAATTTGCTTTTAAACCATTTTGTTTTACTGTTGGCTGACTGATTCACAAGCCAGCGGCTCCAACAGTCTTTGTATTACAGTATTCAGATCTACGTATAAAAAAATCTCATAGTTTTCCATTATCTTACTTAAAATTACTTTAAAACTTCTCTCACTTCTAAACACAAGGCATTGAAACCAACTTATTTGAAAGCAATATACAAGTGAATACTGGCCATTTCTGTTTTTTATAATATTTGTTGCTTAAAAATTAATACTATAAAGATATAATTAAAACCAATGAAACGTATCTTAGTTTAGTAGTTAGAGGAAGAAGGTTTAAAGTTTGTGATGCTTATTGCACCTGCAGAACTTATTCCGATAGGGTTGGAATATATAAAAATTTAAGAAAATCAATACGGAAAAGACATTTGAAATTACAGCTTGAACAATTCAACATGACCAAAGATTTATCAAGAGGATAATTCGACGACAGAACAGAAATAATGTTAAGAATTAATCTCCCCCCCCCCTTTTTTTTTTTTTGATTTATCCAAGCAACCCAGGAATAGGATGGGGGCTGGGGAATAGTGAAAATATTTACGTGTGTGACGTCGTCGGCGTAAATGAAGAGATCCGCTGACGGAATGTTTGGGCAGAAAGGCAGCACGATAAACGGCAGTGTTAATAGATATTATCTGCGATCTCGGCCAGCTCGTTACAAATGTTTGTTTACTATTTCCATTCAGCTCGACTGATAAGAATCGTCTGGGAAGCTATTCATTCAGAACTTTTCCCGAGATAAATAACCATCTCGTTCAAAAACAACAATAAAAAAAAACGACCAGTTTTCCAATCAGCAAATAGTATTTCTGAAGTCTAGGATGCATATCATATGGAATGTAAAATTCAAATTTTAAACAAATAACTTTCGGAATAGACTGTTTTCGACTTTCTAATGAAATAAATTACAATACCAACTAATTTACCAATCTTGTTCAATTTAACAAGAAAATCTGAATAGTTTTGAAAATGTTAAATATCACAATCCTGAAAAATACCCTCGCCTAGACAGACTATTATTTTCTTAACAATATCTTAAATATGAATTGTTACTGATTAAATAACGAAAGTCATTGTAGAAAATCTCATCCACATTGGTAGAGTACTAAAAAAAATATAAAGAATATATTTTTTAAAATTAAAAATATATTTATATATTATTTTTTTCACTCTGAAATGTGGAATGCGAATTCAAAGTCTTGCTTCCTTGCAACGGGGTTTTCTTATTCAAAGTGTAAACGAGCAGTCAAATCAAAACTGATCACTAAATCTGGATTGAAATAATGATGCATTAACTGGAACATGTAATGGCAAATACAAAATAAAAAGAAGGTTGAATGAAAATATTAGCAACAATTTCCAATGGATCAGTATAAATATAAAATTATAAAATGAGTATGTAATATTCTCAAAGCAGAGGGAAGCTAACAAAATCTGCGTAGCAAACTTTTTGAGAGTTGACGGACGTTAGCAAGCAGAAAGCAGAGCTCCCTCGTTCATTAAAATTCTTCATAATCGTATAAATAGATAGATTTCTACCTCATTATAACATAATTGTATAAACAGTTCAATAATATACTTCATAAAAGTACAAACAGTTATAGTTTTCATAAGTACTGCAACTCAGTATTTATTATGATAGATAGAAATCTAATGAACGAATGTTTCTTGAACAAGCGCCTTATAAACGTAGACAACAACATAAAATTGCCCAAAGATACAATGCCCAAAGATTCAGGTAGCGTTTATCTTTAATATTAAACTGAAGCATTCATTTTTATAAGGATTTTCAATTTTCCATCGATTTAATTCCCATTTAATTTCATCGATTTTGGTACATACAGTACATTCTCGAGTATCAGGTTTAATGTGGCAGAAGGGTAGTCCGGATAATAAAAAAGCCGGATAGGTCGGAGTTCTATGAGCTCATTTCTTTGCACACCAATATTTTTATATTAAAACTTACTGTAATTTCTTATTTCCTATTGAGTATTAAACCCTCCATTTATCTCAAACTAAGTGGAATGTGAACGCGGCCTGATGAATCATAAAAACAGTTGTCGTTTTTTTGTTGTTACGCCAAAATATAGTTGTTATATAGTGCATAATGTCACTTCCATAGTCACTGCAACTTTTTTTCGGTTATCACCGATTTTAAAATCTTCACTGAGCTACACTTAAAAAAAAAACAGTAAGCATACCCCAAGAACAATTTACAACTGCGCAGTTACTGTTGTTTATAATGGCATTAGCCATGGACAAGCTCGCTGACGAAGTCAGCGATTTTAAGCCAAAGGAGTGTCTCTTGTTTTAGTAGCGCCAACTAGGGCCAAGAGTACGTCTTAGCTACTCACACATCACATTCGCTTGCACAACCCCTTTTTGCAGGGGGGCACATTTACACACCTTACAGATAGAACAGATGAAGAACAACCATGCCTGAACCGGGGCTCGAACCCAGGACATCCAGATCACGGAGAAGAAACGCTACCCCTATGCCAGGACGCCGGCACTGCGCCCTTATAATCAGGAACAGCGGCCACAACAGAGATCCATTACACACTGACGAAATTTAGAAAAGAAAATTAAGCCGAATAGTACAGAAGCCCGATAATAGAGAACCGGGTACTCGGGAGTGTTGTGTATATTTAAAATTGAAAGTATATTTGTCTCTCTGTTTGTTTGAAAGTGTTATACAATTCTATACTTCTCGATAGATTCAAACGATATTTCTTAGCACCTGGAAGAAGTAACTGCACCAATTAATTGTTTTCTGCTGTTCTCTAAAAGGGAAGAAATTTGAATTGAAATATTATATATATATTGCAGTAATTTCTGAATAAACTATCGCGCAGTAAAATAATTTTTCACCATCTTAAAATTTAATTGGATTTCTCGTGATATCAATTTCATTGCAATTACAGTGTTGTTCTCTGATTATTAATGATTTTTTAAGTTATTTTACGCATATTTTTTATCAGTTCTATTTTTTTTGTCGAAATTTTAAATTTATTTTCTGTTTAATCAAATGTATCGTTCCGGTGATTCTATCAATATTGATGTTAAGGCGTCATTTGCAAATACCTTTTTTATTTACTTTTATAATGTACAGAGTAAAAGCGAAATATTTATATGAAAATACAGTAATTAGGCACTGACTTTTAAAATTATTGGGATTTCTTTAAGTCTAAAAAATATTTGTTCTATATTTTCACGTTTTTTCAAATTTTCAATGTGTCCTGTTGGCATATCATCAGAGTTTTATTATTATTATTACTTAGTTTGAATTCACTGAATAATAATATCGTATTATACTTGGCGAGTTTTTACTGCATTATTATCTGCCATACGGCAAAACTAAAACTGTCATTTAGCCCAAAGCTTTAGGTAATTAATTAATTAATTATTAGGATTAAGGTGACTAAAAGAATTTGAACCTGCTGGACATAAAAGAGCTAAGCAATTTTATGTTTTCTTGCATACAAATAGAACAAATAAATATAGGCTGATCCCCAGAGGCTACTGTGGCTGGTTAGGCATAAAATAAAGGTTAAAAAGTAATTCACATTAATGTTAAGAAAATAAATAACTGGAAGAGCTCTTTTTTAACAACTGAATTTTTGGAGTCTTGCTCTTGTCAGCATTTCCCACAATACTTTTTTTCCCGCTTTCTCTTCATCGACCGACTCGCCGGAAATAGACCTTCTGTCTAGACGCTCTCCCTCCCCCTCCCTCCCAGACTCTTCATTACCGGAGGGGTTTTAAAGTACCGAAGATAAATATCGGCCAGACGACACACAAAAGCTGCGCGCACAATGATCATTATCAGGCCATTGAACGAATTAACACCATCGGCATCCGGAACAGTGCCGCGGAATCCACGACGGGGCCTACGTGAGACACCAGACGTGGACAAAAGTGGTAACGATTTGCACAGGAATACGACTAAAGTGCCGTTAACACTAGTTATCATTTGGAGTGCCTCCAGAAAATGTTTCATTAAGGCTATTAGAACGTTATTGGGCTCCGAGATTTAATTTAAGATATTAAATGAATTAGCTATAAATTGTTTACTAAAAACATTTATATTTTCTCAAATATTAAAAGTATCTAATTCGAATAATTTTAATGTAATATTTCACTTGTTGATTGTCAGATATTCGGAAATTTTGAATAATTTGATTGCAAACTGCATATTATAAGCAAACAAACAAAAAAAAACACATGCAAACAATTCTATTTATTCTTGATATTTACAAAATACAGTATAGAAAATTAATATTGTATTCACTATAAAATTTTGGATATTCTAAGAAATAATAAGAAGAACTGTGTTAAAAAATTAAATCTCAGAGTATTAATTTGTATTTTAATACTGATTATATTAAATTATGTATTAATAATGTAATTAAATTATGTATTAATAATTATATTAAATTATGTAATTAAATTTTAATGTATTAATTTGTATTTTAATACTGATTCCACAAACCTGGTTCATGTCAACTCGTGGAATCACATAGAAATTAACTATTTGTACTCCTCAACTAAGATCATTGGTATCCGGAATAGGTGGAATCCACGACGTTATTGAACATGAAAACACACTGTGGGCAAAAATGGTAACAATTTTCACAGGAAATACTAAGGAAGTGCCGTTAGCATTAGTCGTCATTCTTATTGCCTCTAATAAAAATCTCATTAAAGTTATGGAATATTACTGGGCTCTCAATTTTATTACTGGGCTCTCAATTTTAATTAAAATTATTAAATAAAATAAAAATACATATATATATTATAGTTATTTACAAAATACAATATATAAAATAGTTTGCTTACTATACAATGTTAGACATATTAAGATACTAAAATTACTTAAATCTCAATTAATAATAAAGATGAAAGTGTATTTTGACGCTCTACAGGCCTGCTGATTGGATTTGGAGCTACCAAATTTGGCACATATATATTTAGGAAGATAAGAATATGCACATCGGAGTGATTTTTTTAAAAAGTTAATTGGAATTTTATTAAATTAATAATTAATCGAAAATTTGGGGTTCTCTCACAAAAGCTTTTGAAAATATTAATGCAGAAAAAAAATTTTCACCATTCAAAAATTTTAAAAAAATTGCATTTTCATTGATTTCAATAGTCCTGCAAATTTTTTTTTGAATTTTAAATATTAAAAAAGAATAAATATTAAAAATATTTTTTTCCTAATTTTCAGCAATAGATTATATTGTTGCCCATAAGTTCAAACTGTTTTCTTCGTTTCATCCACTTTCTAATAAGTGTGATTTTTTTTTCCAATGTTGAAAATTAAAGAAGATTGTTTTTGTTTAATATCTGTAGCTCTTAAAAAGGCAAATGAAGAAAAAAAATGAAGCTATGATATCGTGAAATTTAGGAAATAGATGAATCCTATATTTTAATAGCGCTATAATGTAATGGTTCCGTCTCCATCAGAGAGGATCATGTGCACTATCATAAAATTTAAGTAAAGCAATTAAAATTAAATGGTCTTGATGTAAGACAGTTTGGCGAAATCATGGATATTACATTGTATATAAATTACTTATCTGAAATGAAATATAAACAGAAGTCCCAGCAAATCAGCTGGTCGCCTGAGGCGACTAGCAAATAGTGAGAATAACTGTATTATAGGAATTGTGTTTCAATTCTTATTCCATTTAACGTGGGTCATGCCACCACGAGGAATCCCATAGAAATTAACTAGGGATATAAAAACTGCATATATTCTTCAGCTAAGATTAATTCAGCTAACGAATAAAACGAAAAATTAAGACCAAAAATGTTTTTTAAATTTCATCATAAGTTGTTACTTCAGGTTTAATTTTTGTTTACAACATATGCAAGATCTGTGCTTTTTTTTTTTCAAATTAAATACAGTAACTAAAAACTAATTTCTTGTTTTTATAACAATTTTTAGGACCAGTGTGAATGAAAATATTGTCGGATATCAAAAAATTTAATTTAAAATCAGCTCCTTTGAGGAATTCTCAGAATGTTAGTCGGAATAGAACAGAATCACAAATTCTCTAAACTTTGCATTACATTCTTTATCAAACTTAGTAAACAATGATTTATTGGGACAATTAGAATCATAAATTATCCTTAAAATTTAGAATTCGTTAAATAATGAATAGTATTTTAAACATTGTTTAAAATTGGAGGTATTGTGTTCTCTATAGTGAATTGAAAATGCATACAATACGCGCATGAGTGACAAAAATAACTCTTTATATTTAAGAAGAGCGAAAAAAAGGTTTAGTTTAAATATAATGACATCCTATTTTGAAACAGAATGAGATTTATTTTGGGACGAGCTTTTTTATCCTGACCCGTGGTCAGATAACGAAGATGGCATCTCAGCAAGCTGCTCGCCACCAAATTTGAATGATATGCTAGGACATTTGACTCACCATATTAGATATATTCAATGTCAAAAGGTCCCCATATATATATGGTGAATCGATGATGGAATATGGCTTCAACCCCAGAACTTTTCGATCCCAATGTTATTATTAATAATTATTAGCTAGACTGAATTTTCAAAATGTTAGATAGAAAAGATTAATTTTAGATATTCAAGTTTTGATGTCCGTATAAAAAGATCTGATGACCAGGTTTATTATTCCAGGACATCATCTTCGAATCCGATTTTCTTGAATTAAGAAAATTGGATTCAAAGCATAAGAAAAATGATTAAAACTTAAAAAATCTTCTTTTTAATTTTGATCGGCTTCACATTAAAAAAAGATTAAATAAATATAATATTAAAAATATTTGTTTAACTTTATAGCAAAAAATTGCGAAGAAATTTCCTTCACAATTCTTATTTGTAGAATTTAAACACGAATAATGTACATAAAGCAAAAAAAAAAAAAAAAAACGGTGATAAATTGTAAAAATCTATAAATCTTAAAAGCAAAAAAAAAAAAAAAAAAGAAAAAAAAACT
>JAPMOR010021062.1:0-18481 GCA_026543865.1 Argiope aurantia
AAAAAAAACTTTAATTTAATAGATATGAAAATCAAAAATAGAGCACACACTTTGTTTGACATAAAATCTAAAACTGATTAAAGAGCTAAGCTTAAAAACTTTTTTCATAGATTACTGCCATAATACCCACATTAATTTTATAAAAAGAAGAGCGCTTTCAGGAATGATGAATAAATCTTTTGAATCCAAGACTCATAAATTTCAAGAATGGTAAAGATTAAAAGAACTGCTCAGAACATCTTTCAAGAATTCATTCGTGTCTTGCTGAATGCCTAGCAAGGGAAAATATCCTCCCTTTCAATGCAAGATTCGTATTAAAAGTACTTCTATTGTACAATCTGCCTGGCGCATGTTCTCTATAACCCATTTGGAGACACGAATTTTCCTTGAGTAGGCTGTTGTCACCAGATGTAACGCTTCTCTTCGCAACGTAACTTTAAGCACTAAACCTACCGACATTTTGCAGCTTGATTTGATCGTGAAACTTCTATTAACAAGCCGGAAAACTCCTTTCACATACAGAAACACAAGGACTTTCTTACCGCATACTAACAATTGAAAGGAACCGAGATCCATAGATAAAAAAGTTCTGAATCTACAACCTTGTGATACGTTCAAACAGTTAGAAATCGTATCCGCCTTTAATGCATTTATTTAATTTCATTCAATAGCTAATGCTGTTTCAATGCAAAGCTATAATTATAATGGCACAGATACATTTATTAATTCTATTCTTCAAATCATTATCATACTCATCATCGCATTTTGTTGAATATGAATAAATGTTTTCCATTTATTAAATATATTTTCTTTCTTTCATATGCTAAACTTATTTTGATAGTCCTTTTTATTACTAAGGAATTTTTTTTTCATTTACGCTTTTCGCAGCCCGTCACAAGGCATAAAACTTCCTCCCATTTGAATGTGCTTTGGTATTTTATAGAGATTTTAAATATATATTTATAATATAATTATATATTTTAAAGATATAATTTCTAAAAAATATTTTTTATATTTATAAAAGAAGCGGTTTTTTTTCTACCTGAGCTCCCCCTTCCCCCCCCAAAAAAAAAGAAAAATATGATTTGCAAAGAGCAGTAAACAACGCTTATATTTAAATAGTGAAATAAAAAAAAATATTAAGCAGTAAAAAAGTATAATAGTAACTACATTTATCAAGATACTTTAAATAAAAACGTCTTTAAAAATAATTAAAAAACACTTTTACTAAAAACTCACTCTAAACCGTAAAAAATAAATAATTAGATCCAAAAATTTTCAAATTTGTCTTTTATTACGTATTAAATGCCTGGCCAAAAATCTATGTACAAAGCTTAAGCAATAGTTAAAATTACATTTGTAAATAAATATTTGTCTCGCTTAATAATCGGGATAAAAATAAATTTAAAAATTTTATGTAAGGATTTTTCTTTTTATTTTACTGCATTTTAATAAAAAAAAATTATTAAAAGTTCAAACGTACTTTTTAAATATTTCATCAATCAAGTACAGAAAAATCAAACTTGTTTTTGTGAATTAATCACAATCATTAACTGTTATACATGATTATGACATGTAAATATGAGATTCTCTACCTTTAATAAGTATATTAGTTTTCATTTGGATATTGAATTTGTGGTTAAATAATGAACTATTCAAATCAGAAATGAAGTATACAACTCATATCACCAATCGATCCTGCAATCACGAATTCTTACGAAAAAACGTTATTTCCCTTTCTCGGGAGTTCATTCCCCTATTTGGAGGGACCACTCAAATTGTAAATAAAGCGAAAGCCACAATATGACCTTAACAAGCAGATGACCCATCTCATTTACTGCATTTAAGGGGGAAAGCAGTTTGCGGAAAGCAACTTCCTACGTTCCAGCCGGTTTTCAAGAGACACATTGGAGCGACTTTCTACGTTCCAGCCGGTTGAAGAGCTAGTCAAGGGCAGTCGCGCGTTGAAAGAAAATGCAGTTGAAATCTTTTGAGGTAGAAAATCCCCTAGAAGGAACAATTTTCTTTAAAAATATGTTTGTCCCAATTAATTACAGTACTGTAGCTCTAAAATTGTTTTCTGGCTGTCTTGCTTTGAACCGGATATGAAGCGATTTTAGACGCAAAGACATGTATGTAGTTTTGATTATTTTTTTAAATGTTTCAAACTGCCATAAAAAGGGATTTTCTTTTGTATGTGATGATATATTCCAAAACAAGCGGAGGAAAAGTTTGATATTCTGAATAATGTTCAGTTATTAATCTGATCAGAATTTTGTAAAACCATTTTTCAGTGAACAATCGCTGTACAAGAAGAAGTAGCGTGTGAAATTCTGTAAATCTAAATTTGATTGCCTGCTCTGAAAAGGTTAATGAAAAACTTTGTAGCATATATATCGCAGGGCGCATCAAGCAGTTTTTGCTATTTTTCCAGCATTTACGCGTTATTGTGTTAAAATTAATCGTTCTTTTTTCTAAATGTCGACGTTATCAGTACTATAAATTTTGGGATTAAATTGTCTATCGACTTATAAACAAACATTTGGCATTTTCGGTGGAAACGTTCTAAATTACCACAAAAAAGTGATTTTAATATCAATAGTATTAGTGATCTTTTATGTGAATTCAATTTAATAGTTCTCACCTATTCTATATTTTTCCACATTTTAAAAATATTTACATACATGATTTTCAACAATACTTATCAGTGTTCCAGTAAAATTCAAACCATTCAACCACGTCTCGAAGGAAAAAAAGAATAAAAAGTACGGGATTGAAAAGACATGCATATCTATAAGTCCTTCTTTCAAGTTTCAATGTACGATTTATATACAGATAAAGAGTTATATCATTCAAACAGTTTCATCTTTAGACTTTTATGAATCGTCTATGCATCTATCTTTAGACTTTTATGAATCGAATTATTGCGTAGGTTTTAGAGAATCTTCCGAATCTTAAATTTGTGCGTGTTACTACATTTTTCTAAAATGCAAAGTTCTAAATCTAAACTTTTACTTCTGTACTTTTACTGTTTTCTTGACTAGTTTTCAGACCATCCACTGTCGCATTCTACTAAACTATCATATCGCACAAAAGGATTTTTTTATTAACAGTGTTAAGGGTTTGATTTAGTTGTGAAATCAAACTACTTCAATGTATGAGGGGGGAGGCGATATATTAAAAAAATATATGTCGGATTTATTTTTGATTTTTTTTTTGCGATTTTGATAAAATGAATTAAAAATTAGCCAATAAAACAAGCCAATTAGCCAATAAATTAGCCAATAAACAGCATGAAATAATTTCGAATTAACTTATGATGAAATTTAACAATTATTCAACAAGTATCCATCAATTCAGATGAAAGATAATTTCATTATAATTCTTGATCATATTTAACTGAACTGTATTTTACAAAATTAGCTTTAAACTAAGACATATATAGCCTCATGTCCTGAATTCTCCTTAACGCGATGTTTATTTTAAAATAATCCTACTAAATCCACAGGTTCTATTTCAACGAAAAATATTAAACATTTAACAGCAAGCTCATGGCACTTTTCTTTCAACTGGATTTCCATAACTTTTCTTCAACCACTTATGTTTCAAGATATTTGTCATTACCAACATTACTAGTGCCTTGCTAAAAAAAATGTCTTGTGGCATTCCAGTACAAGATCATTACAAAAATTCTGACAATAAGGAAGTAAGTTTGAAATAAAAAAAAATCACAGCAAAAACTTGAGTAGTATAAGTAATACAAAAATTACTCTCACAGTAATATATATATATATAAAAAAAATCATAACTACTTTATACCTTTTGCCGACTTAAACTGTATGGTAATTTTCTTAACTTCTTAGATTTTTTTAAACGCTTGTTCTCAATTGAAGTGTATTTCTTCAAAAATTTTATTATATTATGAAGTATTATTATTTTTTTGTAAAAAATAATATATATGCATAGACTTGTCATCTATTTTTGCGGTGTTGTTCCTTTATTTTATATTCTTTCACTCATTTTTTTCTTTGTATGCCTCTTTTGATAAAACTCCCTGCAGTGAGTTTATAGTTATAGAATGTTTAGGATCAGAGATGTTCCATCTCTGAACACAGCATACTGTATGGTATGAAAGTTTTTAGAAGGTTTGTGAATTCATCTAACTTTGGTTCAAAATATTTAAGTCCATCACACACAAAAAAGCTAAATATTAATGTGTATTACATTTAATTTTTTTGGCATAATAGTTCGACCCTCGCATTTAGTCAGGACTCTTGGTTGATAAGTTATGAGAGTTAATATTGATCGCATTTTTTTTTACCAAAGAAAATTGCTATGTTTCTAAATTTGAATCATCATAAACATATGGCACTTTTTATCTTTCATTGCTATGTACATTGAAATCCTCAGCCGCATGAAAAAAATAGTTAATGATTAGAATAGATTGCTGTTGCAGTCACGAATGTCTAACTTTCTAATTAAACTCTGATAATGTTTTAGGATCGACTAAGGAAGATGCCAACTGAAAAACCTTTAACCTTTTTCGACGTGAATGTTACAATTAAACTCAGAGTACAGTAAAATGTCTCTGAACGGCCACTTTTATTCGACTGTCATTTCCTTAAACGGTCACAAATCGTTCCGTATCTATAATGATCTTCATAATATGATTTAATTTTGCCCTTATTCAATATATTAAATTTTTTTAACTGAATACGGCCAACGGACAGCATAGGGATGGCCATAAAAATTCTACAGCCAACACAGAGCTGACCATAAAAAATAAAATCGAATTTAGAAATTTAAAAAAACCTGTTCCCATATGTCTGTGAACTATATTACACATTTTTGTTTAAAAAAATTATGCTAAAAAATTTCCATTATATGAAAAGAAATTAAAGTAAATCTTTCCTGAATTCTCTGGCTATCCGAACGGAGAAAAGATCATGTGTTTTCTCTTGAGGATTATATCTTTAACAGCTACACCCTCATTTCGTGTCTCTCTTTATGATCTAAATATTCCTTTTTTTTTCTCCTCTTCCCCAGGTCAGCGTTGCAATGCACTATTTATTTGGTCAGATAGAACTGGTTGTTATCTGTTGTTTCCGATCGTGTGACTTCCATTACAGAGTTTGAACAAATTTTTGCTCTTGTATAAGAAGAGAAACCGAACTGAAACTGAGAGTAAAAAATGCAAATGAACAACAAATAGATATAATTAAAGATCATAAACAAAATATCTTATCGTCAAAAAAGCCCGCAGAAAAATATCCTCCCTGAAAACTCAATTTAATCAAATTTTATCAAATTCCAACGATTTGATAAAAAACATAAGAAAATATATGCGAAAACCCAAAGAGTAAACGTGAGGAAAACTACCTTGAATTAAACAATCGTGTATATGAATGATTTAATCTAGTATGAAAGAAATCATTTCTATAAAAGTTGAAAAAAAAAACCACAGCATAATATCTGTTTCATATCTAGTTTATATACAATTGCATTAAGCTACACCATTTTGCAATACGAAAGATAAATTGAGCCTATTTTCTAATTTCTTTCTAATTTGAGATTTCCCCAAACTTTTCGTATTAATAGCCCCAATGAAATCCGATTTCAAAATTCGAAATTTAATAATTGGTAGTTCAGTTCATCTAACTTAATTTTATGAATCTTGGCAACACATTTTTAACTAAAGTATAATAATTCTCGCTATTGTTGCATGACTAGTTCTTACCCTGGCACTATGGAAAATATAAATCAGAATGTATTCACTACTCGTGTATTTAACATCAACCGCACACCAGCTCATTAAAAAAAGTCATGAAAGCTTCAGGACACAAGTGAGGGGGTATTCCCGCATTCATTTCACCCGAATTAAAACATAAACATTGAAACATGTAATACTTTTCAAAATCGGTAGAAATGCAAAATTTAGCCGAGCAGTTATTTATTCTGTGATTTCTCTACCATTAAATGCGAAGTGTTTCTTTTAATCTGTTATTTTCTAGAAGGGGAGAAAAAGGTTGCTCCGAATCTAAAAATCCAGAATAATCAAATCAAAGGAAAATGACCGACTGCGTAGTCATGATTTGGATAGCAAATATATAAAAAAAAGATAGCAATAAATTATGAATATAATGCCATAGTATTAATCGCATGCCAGCTCATAAAAAGAATGCCGAAATTCTGAATGTGAAGAATATGCGCAAAAAACAATCTTTCTTGGCTGTCATTAAAAACCTCCATTAACTCATTTAAGGACTTCCAGAGTTATCTGTTACGTTCTCGTAGGTTGATACCAACTCTATATCGACTTACTAATTTGTTATATCTCGTGCTCATATTATGCTAAATGTGCTATCATTATAAGCATAAGTCATTATAAAATGATCCTGCTGTCAGGGAGCTAACAACTAACGGAGAATTAATATTTGAACAGTATTGAGCAATCGGTGAATACTCAAGTTGACAGTAAGTAGAAAACGACGAATGACTGTGTCCCTTGACAAAGACGTCTTTCTAATCTTTAAAAAATTCATTCTAATTTAAACAAAATACAGTCTGACGAATAATTACATTTATAATTATTTCAAATTTAAGAGCGTATTACTCTGAGCGTATCTGCATAGTTTCATCTTATTCGCAAATTAATATTACTTTTATATTATTACTAGCAACAGAATAGCTAAAACACGCACTAGGTGACTATGCAGTATTTGCATGCAATATAAAATTTCTGCAGGAAAAAATTCGGAACTACATATCTGGCATTCTCAACTATGCGGGGTTTTTTCCTTTTGTTTTCAAATGCATATATCTCTAGTCAAGGCAGGGATCAAGATAGAAAATGATAGATGGCTCATTATAATATGATGTCATTTCAGTTTGTCAGACCCTGCGATAACGACTGAAATTTAAACATAAGAAATCAGTAAAATGAAATGACCCATTTGAAAGAGAAAAAGTCAATTCGATTCCCACGGATGATGATGATGATGATAATGGGGCTGTCTTGTCATTCACCGAAAGCATCGGTTAATTTTCCTTCAGGTTTCTTAAAGTTGACTTAAGTTCAGCGCTCTGTGCCTCTGTATAGGCTGGACAGTCTTGGAGCCGTCATTCAGACATGAGATATTTTAAAAAGACGAATGATATAAGAATTAAAATGCTCCTTACTTTAAGGCTGAATTGAGTCACATTAAAAATAATACAAAATTATTTGCCACGGCGATTCAAAGGTCAATTTCAGTTAAACTTCTTCCGTCACGATCAGTTCTTGACGAAGCAAGCATCTCAGTCTCTTTCTCGTTAAGTTAGTGATTTAATGATTTCAGCTAATTAAAAGCAGATGCCAACTGACATAAAATGTTATTTGCCGGTATTTTCCAGTCCTTTGGTTTTAAGTTTTAAACTGTGTATAATACTCACCCATAAAATATTATTGTGTCGAAAAGTTCAACGCTCTGGCCGACTATTTCAATCTGACCGGGACACAATCTTGAATTAAGCATTTAATTTAATTTAATTAATTGAGGGATTTAATTTCTTTTACTGATTCATTTAATTTAATTGATCCCTCATGTTTAGTGTCAGTTACCAGTTCATTTCAGAAAGTTGACCCCAAGACTCTATAGTACTAGTATTTAAACCGAACCGCCTTTCTCGACTAATTGGTATTCTAATGTTCTATCATTTCTTTTATGCATAATTTGCTCACGGCTACCTTTCTTAAATAAAGTTAAGCACGAATTATACGAAGTTAGATACGCCAATTTGATAGCTTCACACAGATTTCGTTTATTTTGCACAGGAATCCTTTTATGGAGTTCAATCCGATGGCATCAGAAAGGCATTGAAAATATAACTGCATGAGTACGATTTTCGAAATGCAAATTTCCTCCAAATTCAAGTTCTTATTCCAATGTAATAAGCAACAGTCATTATCTTTTGATAACAGATGAAACCTATGCTATTATATTTTAGATGGAGCGATAAAAATTATTACACTAAATTATTCGAAATAATTTTAAAAAAAATTAGTGATCCTGAAAAATATTAGATACTTTAAACATTAATTAACCAAAAATTAATTTGTTATTTTCAAAGAGGATTAAAAATTATTTTTTGTAATAAACTATCAGATACTAGCCAAAAAACGCAAAAGTCGAGCTGAATTTATTATTAACTGAAATTCTATTGAAATTTCAAAAATAACGATTAAAAATTCCTGCCTTTCCTTCGAATTTTATATGCTCCAATTTAAGTAGTTTTATGTCAAACTACCACTTCCGTTGAGTTTCAATACACCCACACATTTTCATTTAATATTATTGAAAATGGGAATATAATAAAATATACATACTAAGGGAGGAAAAGTAGAAAAATAGAAGAAATAGTTCTATGCTTTATTTAAATGTATTTTATAGAAGCACTTAAAAGAATTTATCTTTTAATTTTAAAAACTCTGCAGTACCTTATAAATTAAAACGTTAAATTTGCCCCTTCACAAGATATGCTCTGAAAAATCGATTAAGGAAAAACAGAATTTCTCTAGTTTAATTCAAAGAAAATAGATTTTTCCGTGTTTAAATTCATGTTCTGATTGAACGGAAAGCATATCGATTCGAAACTGTAACCTACGTAGTCACATTTTGCCAAATGTACAGCGGAAGTTTACCAGATATTTGTACAGGAGGTAGTTAAAATTATGACCTTCGTTATTTGAAAAACTGTTTGATGGAAATGAATTAGCAACGGGTTTACCTCGAATTTGCGTAGAATAGAATATTAGAAATAAATTCAAGCTGAATGCAATACATTGAAATCAATAAAAGCACTTCTAATTTAATTTTTGATTAAAAATGTGCAGTATTTAAAAGACGAATGATACAAGAATTAAAATGCATCTTATTTAAAAGATGATTTAAATGGTACTTTGCTTGACTTTTAAGGGTAGCATTATTTGGAGGTACAATACACTCACGGGGATGCAAAGATGCCCTGTAGTTACACTGTGTCGATCGCGACAAGCACTTTACAAAGCAATCGCTTCAGCCTTTCGGAATATATTTCGAATCACATTCTCGTTAAGTTAGAGATACAACATTTTAAGCTAATTTAAATTAGGTCCTGTATGCACTTGAAATGTTATTTTCAGAGAATTTGCATTCTTATCGTTTTAAGTTTCCATCTATATGACGAACGAATTATTTTTGTTCTTAAATTTGACAAATATTTCAAATATATGTATTCCCCTTGATGATCCATTATTTCCTTTTTATAATAAAAAAATCATGAATTAAGAAATTAATTAAATTAAATTGTTCCCAGATGTGTAGCGTCATTTACCAGCTAATTTGATAAGCATTTCTCCCAGGATTTCACAATATTTAAACTAGCTTCCATGATCGACTGGTTCGTTAAATAGGAATTTTTATTTATTATAATGCTCTTAAAATCGTTATGCATAAATTGCTTTTGGTTATTTTTCTAAATTAACTTTAAGCATCAATTGTTTTATACAAAGTTAGGCATGTTAATTTACAAACTTCGCATCAATTTGTTGCTTCACGTTTGTTTGTCCGAGTCAAATTTATATCCTATGGCATCATAGTGGCATTGAAAACCTAACTGGGCTAATAATCTATTTTCGAAATCATATTTTCTTTTTAAGGTGTCTCTTACGTACTTTTATTGCAATATGCGCTATTTTTTTTTTTTTTTTTTTTTTGCGATAGATAAAGGTATGCTATTTCTTATTAGATGGAGCAATGTTAACTCTCGCTGTAAACTATACGACATTTTTTTTTAAATTAGAGATTGAGATAAATTACAGCTAAATTTATAACAATAAAAATTAATTTATTTATTTTAGAAAAGTTAAAAAATAATTTTCTATAATAAATGTCGGATTATTGCCGAAAAACGCAAAAATTGTGCTGAATATTTAACTATCTAAAATTCTGTTGGCACTTCGAATATAACGGCTGGACATGCGCATTCTCATCATTTGGAGATTGTATGCTCCAAAATAGAGTAGCTTCAGGTCAAACAATCTGCATTGGCGATTGTCAACACACGCGCACATTTTCATTTAATACATTAATTAAAGGAATAGAATGAAATAGATAAATTGATAGACGAATGTAGAAAATTAAAAGTTCTACGTTCTTGGTCATTAAGCGTTCTTCTTAGTGGCTTTAAAATTACTCTATAAAGTACTTTCTTTCTTAATTTAGGAAAAGCGGCTTCAGTACCAGATAAATTGGCAATAGAAATTAAATTTGCCGGATAAGAAAATTTGATCATAGAAAGCAGTAAAATTAAGAAAACATTGCATTTCTGCAGCTTAATAACTTCATGTTTTGCTATAAGGAAAGGCATACCGATCGAAACAATCGCCATCTAGAGAAAACACTATTTACTAATGTACCGCGAACTGTTTACTAAATACTTATGCATGACGAGGTAGTTAATTTTTGTGACTGTCGTTCTTTTAAAAAAAGGATATAAAGGAAATGAATTAGCATCATATTTCCTTCGGATTTACAAAGAATGGAATATTAGAAAATATTTCATGGTTTATATAATGAATTTAAATCGACGAAAGCACTGCAACTTTGACATTTGATTCAACATCTGAGAGGAAATTTCAGCTCTAAAGGATTCAATAAATACTTCGAAATCAAAAAATAAATAAATTAAACGATATTTATGTGGGGAAATAGACTTCCGAGCATCACAAGTTTTCGTCAAATCACGGAATCATCTCTCTAATAATGTAATTAAATTATTTCATCCCAATTTAAAACATAAATCCTAGAAAAGGAATTCTAAATTTCTCAGTACCTAAAAATAAAATTTAATTTCTGAATACAGTACCTACAAATAACGCTTATTCCGTGGGTGAAATATCTACAAAAAATTCTTATATTTGAGCCTAAATTTATCCCCTTAAATAATCATGTTATTTTGACAAATTGCTGGTTAAAGCCCACAGCTATTTAATAATATACTAATATATTTTATATTACAAGGAGCATCATTTGTGTACCTGCAAATAACGTTTTCCTACTTTTAAGCCCTCATTTATAATTTAAATAATCCTATTACTTTTAAGCATTGCTGGTTAAATTCCAAAGCTATTGAATTTTATATGAATATATTTAATATTATAGGGAGTATTATTTGCATAGGTAATATTATTTCTCCTTACTGTCAAGTTTTCAGCTTATAGTAAAAAATAACTGACACATGACACACACCTACTGACTACGCAGCAATCGCACCCAGCTCATAATGCAAGTGTCTGGATGCGAGAGGTACGTGTCCACACGAGCCATTCCGGCTATCTTATTACCTCCAGTTTCTTTTGTTGGAGGTCAGATTGTTTTTAAATACAATATAAATTTTACAATACATTTCAACTTGGATTACAAAGTTTGCAATACAATGATATATATACATGCAAAATGATAATTACAACATTGATACATATACATGGAAAATGATAACTACAATATTGATACATATACATGGAAAATGATAACTGCAACAATGATACATACACATGGAAAATGATAACTACAAACATGAAATATATACATGCAATATACTTTACATAATATACATTATAAATTTTACAATACAATTGAAATGCATTAAATTTTGATTACAAAAGGTGCAATACAATGTAATGTAAATTATAACTATACATGCAAAAATATTTTCAACGTCGAAGATATACAATACAGCTAATCAAATGTAGTCAGGAAATTTCAGTAACATATTAGAAAAATAAAGTTCATCAAAACTACTGTCCTAAAATTACAATAGCGATTCGAAGTTCATTTTTTAATAAAAGTTCATGAACAATATAAAGTTCGAGCGGATAAATCAAGTTCATGGAAAAATGTGCAAGTCCTCTAAAAGATAAGATCAAATGTTCTCAGGGAAATTGTCCAAAGCTTATTAGAAAATGAAGTTAATAATAGTCATGGCCCAGCGATTAAGGTTGCGCTTTATATGAAGATAATGTGAATTTTGTAAAATTTTATCGAGTTCTTCAAAAGAAATCCAAGTCTGGAATTTCTTTAAGTCATATAGGGATGGAAGAATTTGATCTGTTTACCATGTATGAAGAAAAATGTTTGGATGCTGGAAAGAAACATCGTAATGAACATTTTCTTTCGGAATTGTCGTCAGATGCAGAGCGGAAAACCAGAAATAGAATCTGCTTCCATCACGATTCCAGAGTGCATATTCTTGGATCAAATCTTAAGATTTTTCAGAACGGTTCCCATGAAGAGGACTTCACGTATCGATTTTTCAAATGCAGAAAGGCTCAGGACATACGAGTGAAAATATACATGTAAAAGAAAAAGCAGAATTAATAAAATAATAGCAAAATGATATTTTTAATTGAAATTGGTTTATCAGGAATGGATACTTGGTGTATCCTCAGAACTTATACTAATACAGACTTATTCTTTATCCACGCGATAATTTTTCTGCGATGCTTAAATCCAAAGACTGACTCCGCGGCATCAGTTTTTGGACTCTTGCATCTAATTACTGTAATGAGCATATAAAATGTATTTCTCAACGTTAGCTGCCTTTTTTCCGAGTATTATTACTTTTAATTTCACAGGAATATTACTATCTGAAAAAGTCTTATATTTTAATAATTCAAAAATAAATAAATAAGGCATATAAAAAAGAAATACAAAAATATTTAGAATATCTTTCATTATATGATTATAAATATATAAAAGAAAATGCATATATAATAATAATAATGTACTTAATATTATTATAAAACAACAAATAAAATAAAAAAAATTAAAACACATTTAGAAAAACATTTATAATCATCTTCATAATATCTTTATAAAAGTATTATAAAATTACAAATAAGACTAAGTTTTAAAAGTAATTATAAAATGTTATAAAAAATGTAAAGTTTTATTTGTGTTGTTTATCTAATCTTTTTATTGGAAAAAAGATGAAACTAAATGTTTTTAACCAACTTCAATATTTTTTAGATTCTTTTTATTTAGTCTACGATTCAGTTTAACTGGATATTTTTCATGGGATGATGAATTGTTAAATATTATTTCTAAATGAATTAGCTCTTTTTAACAGAAATATTGATGGAGCAGCCAAACTGGGATATATTAATTGTGTCACAATCTGGAATCTGCAGCACTGAAGTAAAAAGATGGATTTAAATGATCTCTGTTTATGCCAATATAGGTCTGATTGAATAAAAAAAAGGAAAATTTATTATATTAATTCGCAAGCAGTGCATCTAAATAGCTAAACGTAAATTCTTTAAATTTGAATAAAAAGAATTTTTCCTATTATAGACGGAAGAATAGCCAAGTTTTCATTTACTTTACATTAAAATATTTATTGACTTCTATTTTTGTAAATAGGGAGGAATTATTTGGAATAAATTCAAAAAATTCATCAACTACGGTAGAAATTGGAAAATGTTTGGTATGGATTAAATTGATTATTGAATGTCGTTTCTTTAGATAAAAGGAAAATATTTAATAAAATTACTATATAGTTAACCTTTTTTTACAATTTATTCTATTAAAGAAATTAACAGGTTTCGCTGATCTTCCATGACCTCAGAAATTAATATGTATTCCCTGAATTAGTGAATTTACCTGTCTGTTGTTTTTCTGTAACAAGATTTTAAGACAAAGTGGTCGTATCAAAACACCTTTCAAATCTGTCGATCAAAAATGTAATATACTTATTCATATTTAAAACGGAAATTGAGGGAATAATTAGAGTCTTCTTTTTATCATGGCAACAGCTTCCTCTAAAAAATGATCCCCAGCCAAAGTAGAAAATGCCTAAGACCTTCTGATTTGGATAAAGTGAGCTCATTTTGATTCAGTCGATAAATTCAGTTGAGCGAAAATCAATTTTTCAAAGCCGTCTTCTACAAAAGATTTTAAAATATTATTTTCTTTTTTAATTACTTTATTAATAATAAATTACATTCTTGTAGATTTTCTCAAATTAATCGCTAGAAATTTCAATCTCAGAGAAACAGAATTAATTAAATTAATCAAATTTTAACAGATGATTCATTTCTGAAATTAATAATACGGTATATTGTTACTGGCAAAAAAGAAGTGAGCGAAATTTCTTTTGTCTGTCACATTAGGAAGCGGGTGAAAGAATGAATAGTGTTCCCTTTTTCAGAAGCATGAACTAAGTTAAGCTAAAGAAAACTGTATAAAAATAAATCAGGGCCTTAAAATTTTTTCAGATTCCATGCACATTCTATAGAGATCATCCAACACATTTTAAATGGCTCAGTTTTTGTTTACAGAATTAGCTATTATTTGTAACAACACGACAATCTAAAGTATGTGTTGAAATCAAGATTCCATCTCATTAAAACTTTGCATGTTAAAAAAAAAAACTAGAGACAATTTTTTTCTCTATTAATTTAACTGAAAGCTAAAATTAATAGAAAAACATTTATTTAAGTGATGTATTTAAATAGATAATTAAAGGACAAACACTTTTATTTAAGGGCTACTGAAATTTCGCTTTGTTTCAGTTCTTTCTCAGAAAAAAATAAAATATAAAAACATCTATTTTTTTATTTTATTATCTCTTGAGATATGATAGAAGATTTGGTTCAATATCATAACAAACGCATATTCGAATGTGGAAAATGTTTAGTTTTTCTAGTGAAAAGTCTAGTTTTAGTATTTTAAGATATATGCACTGTTTCTAAAAAGGCTATGGTTAGAAAAAACTTCCAAAAGATGCATTTCATGCTAAAAGGGTCTTTAAAAGTTGAAATTTTAGAAACATTTCGGATTTATGAATGCGAAGTAACTGGCATTTTCCTCTAAACAATTTTATGATGAAGTAATTACGAATTCGAATTTAATAACTGTATTTACAATATACTGAAAATTTCATGGCTTTTCATAGTTATGATAATTTTTCCTTTCTATTGGAAGTAAAATCATCTCAAAGATTAACGAATTTTCTTTTTTTTCAATCTATATATGCATGAACAAGTATTGTGAGAAAATATTAAAAAAATCATTTTGTAGTGTAACTAATTAGATACAAAATTTAACAAACAATACTTTTCTTGTGAAGAATTCATTAATTTAACCACTGTATTGTTAAATCTTTTGATTTAACAACATGCAGTTTGGAGGGTTTTTTAGGCATCATAAAATGTGTTTAAAAATTTGCCTATTATTTTCCGAATGAATGCAAGTAGCAAGGGACACAAAGTAATAATGATTTCCAGGATTTTATATATTTCTGTTACATAAATTACACGTTTCTTCCTGAATTGAATTTAAAAACAGCACAAAGACAATAATATTAGAAGACAAATTACGACATGCAGTTTAATATTTTCCCCCGACATTTAGTATGTGTTCCCATCAGCATAATTGTAGTTGAAGTTCAGAAAAACTGCAGAATCATTCCTTCCCTTTATGGATTTCTATCGAATTCTCAAGTTTCTAAAAATTTAAACGTTAATAAAACATCATACCTGACATCACATTAAAAGCTCTTTTTCAAAGAAATTTCTATTTTTTTTCAAAAAGATTTCCTGAGTGCGTTTTGTATTGATGAGTATGTAAGAGTTTAATTGTCAATGCACACAACTATATTTCCACATTTCCTAGAATTTTCAAATGAGAATTGAACTACAGAATGGGTGTAAAAAAAGTAACCTTTTCAAAATATTTTGCAATTGTAATTTATTGTCAAATTAATGCTGAAATTCTATATGCTTTTACTATTTAAATTAAATCGCTCAAGGAATATAGAATAAGAAACTTATTTCAAAATAATTTGGTTAAAACATTTTTCATAACATTTTCATTTTTAATTTTTCATGCCCTTTTAAAAAATAAATATTAAATCCAATTAATATATTCTTAGTAAATAAACATAAATATCTGTTTCAATAAATATTTTTGTGGCATGAAATATTTATACTGATGAAAACTTCAAAATCTTGGAGCAATCTTGAATATGAGAAAGTGCAAAGGCGTTGAAGACATAATATGAAGAAAATCTGCATAAAGTAAATAACTTAAGATAGCTCTTGCCATTCTTAAGAAAATAAATATATATATTTTTAATTCTTTGACTTTTATCTATTCAGATAAAAATTGTTCTTTATCAATGGAGAACAAAAAAAGAGAATAAACTCTCCCTGAATTTATTGTATAATTAGACAATATTGCATTTTCTTTTCGGTTTAAACCGTCCCCTTTCCGAATCCCGCAGGTCGAAGTGGGAAAGAAGGAGTAAGCCCTCCGCGGCCCCGCAAGATAAACAGTTATCCAATTCCCCACTTCCTTATCAGACATTCGCTGTTGTTACTTTATGTATAGCATTTTGTGTTGCGTTATGAACGCCTTTCTTTCGATCGATTCAATTCATATTTTAATGTAAATTTATATTTTAAATCCCAAAATGCCATGACAAATCTCATTTATCCAAATCATTATATTTTTGAGTGGTTGTTTTAAATATATATCTACAAATAACCAGACAAATGGTCAATACTTCAACAGATATGATCCAAAATTAATAACCTTTTAAATTTTGAACTATTAAATGTCATGAATTAAATTTAATTTATCTAGTTATTTGCGTTTTCGAATCACAGTGTTGATTACAAGACGAAAAGGCATTCCTTTCTTTTACAGATTTCAGTTAAAATCTGATAAGAATCGACACATTTGGCGTCAAAACAGCCTAAAAAATTCTATAATTCGAGCTGAAGACGCTTTTGTGTCATTGTGTTCAAACTCAGATGGATAAAGACGTGTGTTTCGGTTTAAAGTGGATTAAAACGTGAAAATTCATCGAACTCTCGAAACACAGATTTTTAAACTTTTCTCTTTGTAAAAACGAAAATAAAATTTGCACGTATCTCAGTTGCTCGCAGAGGAAATAATGTCAAAGTACAAATAATTTTCTACATTAAACTTTCTCTATTCAGAATTTTTCCTTTCAGAAGAATGTTTCATATTAATATTTTTTTGTATATGTGACTGCCAAAGCCCGAAGTTCGGCCAGTTCGCGAACTGGCTGGCCAAGAGCTTCGGCCGAAGTCTCAAGTACTTGCAATTAATATTGTATATTCTACTTTAGCTATCCATTTCGCGAAGTGGCTGAGAATCCTTGGCCACAGCCTGATGTGATAATGGTAGTTTGAAAGGGAGGCTGCATATCTGTCGCTTCCGGTGTGACGGCGTGCACGTGATAGAAAGAAGGGTGCCACTTTCCTAAGAAAGTCCTGCCAGTAGTTATTCGACACTTTAACTTTGTTCTTCGATTCATCGATTTCATTATGAATAGGTATTCCTCGTATTTGTACTTCTATATGTGAATGCTTTCAGATGAAATGATATGTGATAGCTAATAAGGGGCCATTCATATATTACATAAGCATATTTTAATCATTTTTTATCCTTCCCCCCACCTTTTAAGAAAAAAATAAGCAAACACTATCCCCCCCCCATTTGCTTACGTAAAATTAACAACAAACTATTAACCACAAAACTATTTTTCCTTCATATTTGTTTATTTAGCTCTTATATTTGCTACTTGCCTTTGCAAAAAATTTCATATTTTTTGAAGCGATATTTCGGAAATCAGTGTGATTTGGGATCTTTAACATTAGGTTTATGGAGCAGAAAAAGACTAAGGATCACCCTTAAAGGTAGTTGACAAATTGAGTACTCAATTTGCCTTTGTATTCATACACCATAGACAATGCATTTGCTCAGAATATAATTCGTCATTTTGAATGGTGCAAATCTAATCTTCACGCTACAGCATATACGTTTGTTTGCATACAGTTTGCATATAGTTGTTACAGCATATACGTTCACTGAATAATTTCTATTATGGCTTTAATATAAGAATAGAATAACAAGTGATCAGATTTTTATATTTCCGGTAGCTCACAAGCTTATTTTTAACTCAGAGGTGTCACTTATATTTGAACTCGTTTCTGAAACAATTGTACTTTAAAAAAAAGTACACAGAAGTACTCATTTTTAAATACTTAATTTTTACAGTGTGTGAAATTATCTGCTCTTGATTTCTTTCTTCCTACTTTCGCAGATCGTCACAAGCCACTTCGCGAATCGGCCGGCCAAAGCCCGAAATCAAGAAAAGATTAGACATTGGCCGGTAAGTTTATAGCAACGTTGGCCGAAACGCGAACAGGCCGATTTCGGGTTTTGGCCGTAACATATATATAAGCTGTTAATTGGAAAGATAATTCACTTGATCAAACCTACACATAAAATTTTTAATCAATGATTTCTTTTGAACATTTTCTATCTGCAATAATTTCAGTTTTTTTAATTATGATTTAAGCATCTAAGTATATTCAGTTACATCATATTTCTTATTGATTGATATCCCCAAATATCAGCTTTAATGAAAC
>JAPMOR010021072.1:5426-16396 GCA_026543865.1 Argiope aurantia
ACCAATTAAGATAACACTTTCTCTATTTGACACAAAAAAAATTGCTAAATGCATTAGATGGAAAGTAGATAATTATACTTGAAACTTATACGTATAATATTATAATGTAGCAAACTTTAAAGTAAACATATTCATGAGATGTGTAATGAAAACTTAATTCCAATTAAGATGTTCATTATCAGAATGTTCATCTATCAATAAATTTCAACTAAAGTAGCAGTTAAAGGTGCTATTAATATTTTTAAATTTTTGAATAGAATTTAAAAAAATTATACTACATTTTTTCATTGAAATTTTAAAAAAATATCTAAATTAGTTTTTAAATGGAAATTTCAAAAAAAAAATAATAATAATTACAATCTTGAATCGAAATTTGAAATAATTAAATATTTAGCAAATGAATTTACGAATAAATTCATTTGCGAAATGTTTTCTTTTAAGCTTGGAAATGTGATATTAAATATGTAACATTTTGGGCAAAAGTAATTTTTTAGAAGTCAAAGTGGAATGTAAAATATTATCTTTACAATTCTAACAAGTCTTGTACATTAAAACTGTATACATAAATATGTTATGTTGTTTTTAAATGTCTGTTGATGATTTGATGTACAGGTGGTTATCAAAAGTATTGAAATACCTTAGATTTATAAAGAATCCTTTATTAGTATGGTGTAGGATCCCGGTTGGCATGCAATACAGCTTGGATTCACCGAGGAATCGATTCATACAAGTGTTGAATATTATTTGGAGGAATATTGTACCATTCCTTCTAGAGATAATGTGAAAGTTCTGGGAGAGATGGTGGTGGAGGATATCGATTCCGTGTTCAACGCTCAAAAATACTCTATAAAGGTTCAATTATTTTGAGGTCGGGTGACTATGCGGGGCAAAGGCAGATGTTTAACTTCATCCTCGTGTTCATCAAACCATGATTGAGCAAGTCTCGCTGCATGGATATGTGCATTATAATCTTGGAAAATTCTATCGTTTGCAGGAAACAAAGTTTGCATCATAGGATGGACCTGGTTGGCTAAAATTCCTCTATAGTTCTCCCTAGTGATCCTTCTTTTCAGAGTTACTATTAATCCATCAGAAAACCACGACATGACTGTCCATTTCCTGACGGATCCACCTCCATGCTTTATAGTTGAAAGGAGAAAATAGCGATCATACGCTTGTGCAGATATCCTCCAAAGGTGCACCTTTCCTGTTGTAGGGAAAAGTGTGAAACGCGATTCGTCAGACCAAATTACTTTCTTCCACTTATCAATCGACCAAGTTTTGTGAGTGTGACACCATATAGGCGAAGTTTACCATTAACAACTGTGACAAGTGTCTTGGAAATTGCTGCTCTATCATAAATGTTCTGTTTATGAAGATACCTTCTAATTGTAACCACTGACACTGGAGAATCCAGATGAGGATTGATCTCTGCGGTCACTTTTGCTACAGATGTTCGCATTTTAGACATTGCAATCCGTTTCAATATCCGTCAGTCTCTTCCACAAATCTTCTCTTTCCGCCCACTATTTTGCTTTGCCGGGCTTAACTTGTTGCGATATGCGTATGCTGTCATGATTTTAGACATCGTACCTCTAGAAATGCCTAAAAGTTGGGATGTTTCGGTCACAGTTACTCCTACAAACTTGCCTCTTTGAAAATCTGAGATGTCAGACATTTTACGCTTTTGAAAAATAAAATCAAGAATTATAGAACCTTAATAAAGCTAACACATACTACCAGAATATATACAGTGCTATTTATAAATAAATCGGTGATAATTATTATATTTTAAAATTTGGGAAGCGCATTCAAAAATTTCACTTTTATTCATAGGTGTTTCCATTATTTTGATAACTACCTATATATATACACAGAGCTTTCGCTATAATGGTTCCCCTTGAAATGCTTTCAAACCATTCAAAACAAGCATATTTTTTAAACTGTGAAAAAAATATCAACATTGGTGTAAGAGTGATTAAATATCAATTGGCCAACTATTTAAATTGTGTGAATAAATAATAGATCTTCAAAAATTTTTCAAAACTTATATATTTGCGTAGTTTTCTGTTCTGTTATTATCAAATATAAATAGAAAGCATTTTGAATATGATAATATTTGAAACATAAAGTATTTCCTTCTTGCGTTGCTTAAACTAACTGACTTAGGTAGCTAGGAATTTCATTCTAATCCAATGAACGGCCATTTTAAAGAGGCGCTTTCTATTGATTTGATCTTCTTCGAGGTGTTTGTAGAAATGATCAAAAATTACTAAAATCAAAATTGCATAACTTCATCCTTTTTATTTTCAATACTACAGGGTTTTCTTGCTTAACATGTTAGATCCCAAAACGTATTCTTTAAATGTTGTTATTAGGTAATGATAATGGTATAAAAATTTAGATTTTACAATTTTTTCAATCGTTTATTTATTGCATTCAACGTAATTATTTTAGAACATTAAAAACGTATTTCTAATTCAAGAAATGTATCATTATTCCTAACTGTTTAAGAAAGAAAGCCTATTCAAGTATTATTAAAGGGGAATATCAATATATTTCCAATTTAGTTGATATTACCTCTAATAAATACTTATTAGTAAATTTGAAATTAGTAAATTAGTAAATTCTAAAAAAACTCCAATAATAAATGTACACCAGCAAATTCCCACTAGTAAATTTCACTAGTGATTCCGCTGGCATTCTATAAGCAAATAAACACAAATCCCTAAATAGATGAGTATCATTAAATAAAACTGTATAAAATGACTGAAAAACATATGAAGAAGTTATCCTTAAGTTCAAATTAGAGAGGCCTCTATAATTTGAATCAAATTAGTGTGGACACTTCATATATGTTCCATTTAGTTGACACCGGTCTATTAAATTCCAATTAGCGAATTTCTCAAGCAAATTCAACTACTATTCCACACTAGTAATTTTCACTGGTATTTCCAGTAGTATTACACAAGAAAGTCCCCTCTAATAAATTTCAACTTAATTAAGTAATATTATTTAAAATGTTTAAAATGATTAAAAAAGTCCATGTAACTCAAATCTTAGCATTTCGAAAGTACGCTCACTTGCATGTTCAGACGTGAAAAATGCATTTTGCAGTTTTACATCGATTTTTACTTTTTTTTTACTTCGCGAATTTATCTAGAAAACAATCAAATATGCCAATAACTTTGGTTAACACCATATTTGTTTGATAGGTGGGTCTTATTCATATTTTTATATTGCGCTATAAAAGTGCAATTTATTTCTATATGCATATCTATTTTGCTAGAAAATGGTTGCTCCAAATAAATTGTTGTATTATCGTCAAATCCATAGGGCTTGTTGAGAGCATCCAAAGAGCAGGACGAATAAACAATTCTGAGTAAAAAAAGAAGATTTATTACCTTGTAATTTCGACTAAGCTTATTCATTGCCAAACGACTTTTTCTCCATAAAAGATGATCTCACTTTTATGGAGATAAATATTGATATCATCATTATTTCAAATCATGCACCTTTCCTTCTATTCATGAAATAACAGTAATTTATATGCGAATCAAAGGCTCTCCGCATTCATGCTTATATTTTTTTATATTAATTTGCCATTTGTATAAATATTAAAACTTTGAAAATTGAAAAAAAAAACATTTTTTCTTCCTTTTAAAACTAAAACCTATTTGTTTTATGGAATGCATTCTGTATCCCCTTATTGAAATTATATAATTAAACGTAAGAACAAAGGAAACTCACAAAAAAGATTTATATCAATTTAAAAATATCCTAAAAATTCAATATCCGTTTATTCAAAAGAAAAACAATTGATGCTGAAATGTTGTTAGAGATATGTTGTTCGTAATTAATCTTTCAGGTAATTCCACAATATATAATACATCATTCGATTGTGGTTGTGTTTATAGTATGAAAGAAACAAAATTTAAGATATTTCACTATTATGTATTTAATAAAAAAACAAATTTAAAATATTCTATGAGAGGTATTTTCCTTCCATGTATATTCCATTTTTTTCCTTCATTTTAACATAATTTTCAGAATACTTTAAATTATAAGTAATTCTAGATAGCAATACAACATTTCAATTTTAATTACTAATACATAATATAATATATATTTTTTAAAAATTTTTTTTGTAAATTCCGTGAACATTTATTTTATATTCGTTACCCAGGAAGGTCAATTAAGTTCTTTTTAATGTTTTAAATTCAAAACAACTTTACTTGTAGCCAAGGATGTAACTTGCACCAATACTAAAGTGATTATACTGAATTTATCGAAGAGGATCATAGCGTTCCTAGAAATAAGGAATAACCAAATAGAAAAGAAATAAGGAATAAAATAAGGAAGTAACCAAAAATAAATGAAATCGGCAAAAGTTCAATTAGAAATATATGTGATATAATAAAGAAAGAAAAGTTTTTTGGAGTTTTCTGTAAAATTAGAGGAGATATTTGAAATTAAAATTATGAACTTTGGTTTAATTGAAAAGTAATTCGAAGTCAATTTACAAATGCATTATCCGCTATTAAAATGCAGTTTTTCCGAGCTTCGGAGCTGCGAAATGAAATTTAAGAATAGGAAAAAGTAAATAAAAATAATAGAAAAGGATTTGAAATAATGATAATAGAAAATAATAATAGAATTTTCTCCTGAAAAACCGCTGGGGATGGAAGGGGTACCGGAGAATACGTTTTTCAATTTAGGATGGACCCATTTTCCAAGTCGCAAATTCAAAATTATTATGGCAAATATTTCCACCAGTTTTACAGATAAGGCCATGAAACTTTTTCCTGTGGATTTATTATAGTGCAGCATGCATTTTTCTAACAAGAATTTCCGAATTTAACTAGCCAATCTTCTTCTAGAAACTAGCCAATCTCCTTTTTTGAGAGATACTTTTTATAACTTCCTTATTTTTCCTCTGTAGAAGGTATAACGTCTCAATAAATTCAACATAGGCACTTTACGACATATATAGATATTTTTCATAGAAGATAGAAGATGCATATTACGTGTCACAATAGGCACATGCAACTTTCCTAATTATACGAGACGACATGCTTCTATTTCTCAATAAGAAAACATGAGATA
Organism: Argiope aurantia; assembly: GCA_026543865.1. Taxonomy (NCBI): domain Eukaryota; kingdom Metazoa; phylum Arthropoda; class Arachnida; order Araneae; family Araneidae; genus Argiope; species Argiope aurantia. Next base: position 10,533 of record JAPMOR010021072.1, read on the forward strand.
GAATTAAAAATTGGTGTTTTCTCGAAGAAGAAAAAAAATCAGCAAGTGCTAACAAAAGTTTATTTTCATAGGACGTGGCATTAATATAACGTGTCAAGCGTTTAAAATTAAAAAGTGAAAGGAAAAGTCTTCATACCACAACTTAATACCTTACACCTCAGAGGATTCTCAAGGTTCCATTATTTTCACATGCGCAATGATTGGCAGTTAATGGTTTGAGAGGAAATTAATCATTAAAATATGACTCAATTATGAAATTGTTTATTTAGAAGACAGAAACTAAAATATTAATTTCTCAAAATGAATTAATTTAAATTTTCAATAATTTCTGTGCAAAGATATTAGTAAATAGAATTGCATAATATAAAAAGATTCATATTGAACGATTAATATAAAATCTCACTATTTTGAAAGGGCTTCTTTAAGATTGGACGATGTGTTCACAAAAAAAAAATATTGTTTTGTTATCAGTAGATATCAACAGAGGATTGCTCTTAAAACGTTGGATTTTGCTTGAAATTGAAGAATAAATGTTCTAATTTATTATATTATTTTTCGAAAAGAAGATAATAAATAACAAAGAGATATTTAATATGAATGTACATTCTCCTCAATTGTAAACATTAAAAATGCATTTACATTGGAATTAATTATGAAGTAGTATAATTTTGAGACAAAATATTCATGAGACAGCATTTGCATTAAATTATCCAAAATCAACGAACTCATGACAGTATAAAAGCATCTTAGTATGCTTGAAAATTTAGGAGATATTTTATAAAACGAATGTTTCACAGATCAGTTAATTCACAAAAATAATTAATAATTTTATGTGTCACTCAAACAAAAATATTTTTTATTAAATACAAAAAAAAATTTTAGTGCTTTCTTCTAAATATCATAATTACTGTTACTTCCTAAAAAAATTGGTATTAAAGTCTGAAACCTTTTCGATAATACGTCTAAAGATATACCTTCTTCTTCCAAGCTTGTAAAAATAAAATAGCTTTATAAATTATAAAAGAATATAAGGAATTTAGTTAATTTTCTTTCGGTGAATATTTTTTTTGAAGTTCTTTACTTCACATCTTGCAAACAATTGTCTTTTTTTTAATAATTTAGACGTTATATTAAAAATTAAATATGACTGAGAAAGCTTTCATTAGTTTGTTTTGACAGTATTTCTTTTCTTTCAAGATTTATATCAAGGATTTCTTTAAAAATTAATTATCTTTTGCATATCATATAGCTTATTATTTTAAACAAGAAAGATTTAATTAAAAATACATGAATTCAAAAGAAATTTTTTTTAAATCAGTGTATTTCTGAATTTTAAAACACTGAAATTTTAATAACGTGAAATTTAGAAATATGAAATTTGAAGACAGTTTTTTTCTCAAACTCTAATATTCTAATATTAAGTTTTTTATTGTATATAGATCGATTGATCGATAAATAGATAGGCAGATATGAATTTATTTCTTTTAAGAGTTACTTTTCAATTTACAGTGAATTTTAAAATTCCAAAGCATTATCAGTGGCTTTAATAAAAATGACTGCAATTAATTCGGATAAACGATTAGATACAATGTTATTCAGGTTCATAAGGCATATCATATAGGAAAACTCAAACAATCATGAGATATTTAGGATTCATCTAAAATCCCACGTGATTAAATTATAATAGAAGTTGTCAACATTACATCATTCGACTATCTGAAACAGATATGAATCATGTAAATTATATTTATTTTGTAAACTTTGGATTTAAAAAACGACTTGTTTTCAATATTTTCGTCTTTAAAACAATCTAAGAATTTATTGAGAATTTATAGAATTATTATTTTGAAAGTTTTATTTTCGAAACATTTACCGCTTTATCTTTGTCGTCTTTCTTGCAAATATTTCTAACTGTAGTTGCTATTTCGAAAAATTTCCACACTACCTAAACATCAGCATTATAAATGATTAGTAGACGTAAACTAATGGACTTATTTTGAGAAATTGAAATAGCGTAGTATTGTCTCAAAATCTATGAAAAATAATTGAGCTGCACAAAAATATTTGGCATAATAATTGAAGGATCCTTAATGTTTACGTATGTAAGCATCAATTGTCATCCCAGTGAATTCCTAAAAAATATATTGGGTTAGTTACAGACCACCAAATTCATTTTCACTATATGCAAATGACACAAAAATTAAGGGCCAATTCGGAAAAACAGTTTTTATCACGTCTGGATGGTAAAGTCTCTGTACCCATTTGATATTTTTTCAAATTCAACAACTTAGTTCATTCATGTTTTGTATTGGAAAGAGGATTTTGAGCCCATTGTTCCTTGTTATTTATTCATGGATGTTATAAGTGAATAGGTCCCATGTCGGTCGGTATTTTAGAGAGTGAAGCTGCTTCAAAGTTGTTAAAGTTCAATATACTAAGCTTGAGATTGACATGTACGTACATACGCCACAAACTGTTATTTGAGGAATGGTAAATTATATTTTAAAAAAACGATTTCTTTTCTATGATATCTTGCCCCAAATGAAGAATGACAGGTATTTTCTCAACAAATATATATAAAAAAGAAAACAAGTGGATTTCCTCATTTTTCTTTTTTTATTATTTATTATTTCTTATTCTTAGTTTATAATTTTTTTTAACTTTTCTCTCACTTTTTGACCTTATATTATTATGTACATCCACGTTATCTTTTGCATTATATCCTTATAGTTATTTGCATTACACTCTTACCCACAAAATGTTAACAAAGTTTAATAAAATAATGCCTGAGGTGTTGGGCTCAAATAGACAATATGCTGTCAAAAACCAGCTCCTCCAACTTGTGTCCTTAATTTAGCTCTTTCAGGGAGAATATTTAGTTCTACTGATGTAGGCTCTTCTTCTGAAGTAAGAGAAAACGTCATGCAAATCATATTCCGCTGATGGCATACGTTTTTTACAGTCTGATAAATTTTAATAGAAAATCAGAATTTTAATTACATTTCATTATATATTTTGAAAATTTTCTTCTATATTTCTACTAAATTATTTGTTGGTATAATGCAACATAAAAATATTTTAGTAAAAAACGTATTAATAATTGAAAGGTAGATTCACAATTCGGAAAACAAACGAATCTAAGCTTTAAAAAAATCTTCCGTAATTTATTACATTTATCTCAAATTGTATATTTTAGTTTTTCTTCCTTTTTTTCATAACATTGAAAGAATGTAAATAAGAAGAATGTAATAAGAAAATTTAAAAAATAATATGATGTTTTATATTCAGTTTATATATTTAAAATGAAAAGGAATTGTTATCAAACAACTCAGGTGCTCACATTTTGATTGAAGATCGCCTTTCGAAATATTCTAAATAGTTTAGAGAAATGGTTATTTTTTTTCTCGAGGAGAAAAAAAAATACTGATATTAAGATGCACATAATGTCTTATATATGATTATGATATATTTGTGTCTTGTTATTTTTTTTTTTTTGCAAAATTTGCATGGCTTTTATGCATAGAGGTGCTTAGACAGAAATTAAAAAACTGATTTTGAAAAAAAAATCTTAAGAAATGCTGAAATTTAATATAAAAGTAGCACATTTGAATTAAATAAATAAGTTTAAACAATGTTTCTGATATTTTTCTGAAAATATTTAATAGATATCCGTGATAAAATATTATTTCGTTCCAAAAAAAATACCCATCTGAGATTTTATAATAAACAATTCTGAAATTTTAATTATCTAAAATTTTTAATTAATAAGTTCCTAAACGTTTGCACATCTTTTTAGAATGAAATTAAGACTTTTAAATAAATAATTGCGCATTCAAATTTTAATAATGCAGAAACTAAGAATTCTGTAAGATGTATCCAAAAAGTTATAATGTTAATTTAAAATATAAATAGTTGAAAATGTTATATATTTTATTCACATCTAGATTAATTAACAACTCAGTTATTAAAAAATTTAAATTTAGAACCTTAGACCATAAGTGTTACTAAGAAAATGTATGAAAAGTGGAATATTCTAGAGAATAAGCAATTTTTCTTTGATATTTTTTCTTTCAAATCAAACAAAATGTGTTCACGAACAAGATGTAAATACTACATAAATTCTCCAAATAAAATTAGACAAGTAACTGTCACAATTCATAAATATAAGGTAGCAGTTTGACAGAGAACATATTTCTAGTATAAAAAGGTTGTAGAGACTACAACTTTATTGATGTAGATCGATCGTGTTTTATTTCGCTCTCAAGATGTTCTAATGAATTCTGACAATTTGTCTTTTCACGCTAACAAAAGAGATGTCACTTTTAGTTTAAATATTTATCACCATCAAGTAGGTTTAATTTCAACTGTATTTTATACTAAAATGAGTGCTGATATTCAACGATTGAGAAAATATCAGACAAAACCAAATATTCAAGAAATGAAGATTTAAACGAAGTGAGATTCGTTGCAGCTATGAATATTTTTTTAGAGTTTAGACAGATATGCTTTTATTGAAAATATTGCTTTCTATTCATTTTTATCATTGATTTTTTTTTATTCTTGAAAATATGAAGTGCCATTTTGCATAAGAGAATAATTATTCATACGAAAAAGAATTTAAGTTCTATTAAGTTAATTATTTTCGGTTAATTTATAAAGTTTTTAAGAACTTATATAATAATTTCTAATGCAATAAAATTAAAAAAACTATCTTACTTTTCAAACTTTAATATATTTTGAATGAAAAAAAAAATAAGTTTTAACATTTAATTTCAGAGTCAAAGTTTTGGAAATATATTTATTTTGAACTTATTATCTAATATTTATTTAAATTATTCTAATATTGAAAATATTACATTTAAATAAGCCATTGCATCATAACTTAAATACTATTTAGAGATACTATTTAAGATTAATATTATACTAGGAATTTTACATTAAAAAATTTGAATGCATTAGAATGGATTTACAGCATGTTTTGAATACTTTAGAATTGATTTACATCATTATTTATTCGCTTTTATAATTCTAAAAATATTAGATTTTATACTAAACGTTTTTATACTGCAGTGCTAGTTGGATATTCAGTAATTAATATATAATCAAATTATATTCACAAGAATTTTGTCAATGCTTGGTTATTAATAATCAATTTTTAGGACAAAAATTCAAAAAAAAATATTTCTAATCATTCTCAGAAACTTTTAATAGCTATATTAGATTTGGGAAATGACAGAAATTTAAATATTACGAATACTTAATAAAGATATAAAGCTTAGTGAAAAATAGCTTTTATAAATTTTTATCAATTTTGAAATATATTTTATGTTTAAATTAGGTCCATTTAAAACATTAAATCTTTCTCCTGGATATTAGGATTGAAAAATTCTATTATTTCAAACTGAATAAAAACATAAAATTAACATAAACATTTTTCTTGGCAGTTTGTAGACATTGTAATGAGCTTCTCTGAAGTATGAAAGTTGGAGCATTACATGATGAATTTTGACAATATTTTTCAGATTAATGACAGTGGATCATAAATATAATGAATTCCAGTGCATGATACTTCAGTTTAATTTTTGTTTTGAAAAATCAATCGCTCAAATTATTAACGGAAAAATTTCTAGTTTAATTTCCTATGAATGAGTATATCTTACGAGAGTTTTTAGCATTCTGAATTATGTTAGTCATAGACAATGAAAATATTTTAGATGACCATACAAAAATTTTAGATGGCTCAGAAATTGAAAATATAATTCACTTCGTATTATATTTTAAACAAGAATGTACTAAGTATAAATAAATATAAAATATAGTTATATTTTTGGGGGAAAATGCTTATATTTTATTTGTTATCTTGC